>JAXCGZ010002705.1:0-17500 GCA_037179515.1 Halocaridina rubra
ATATATATAAAATTTTGGGGACCACAGTAGCTTGGAAGTAGAGACGGTAATGGAAAGTGACAAACAGGAATATTCGTGTTTGATCCTGCTATAATGTGTTAGGAAGGGCACCTAGCGTTAATCTCGTAGCTCCAAGCTGTCTGTGTCCACATCCATTTGAAAAAGAACTAATTGTGATGCAGGAAACCCAGCAATCAATACACAGAATTTGGCAAGATAGATATATAATAATTATTCCCTTGGTACTGTCAAAATTAAAGCCATTATATTTCAAGCATGTATTTTTTCATTTACATTGGGATTGCAGTGGGTCAATGATAAAGTGAGCGAATTTGTTAGCAATTAACACGGGATTGAGTCCTTCGCTAGGAGTTAGGAAGGGTTTGATCACGCCCATTCAAATTAGGACTAATTGTGTTACAAAACAGTACTTTTTCTTTTCTTTGAATTCCTTCTTTTAAGGGATATTGTTTGAGCTCTCTGTTGGGCATTAGAAAGGGCATCCAGCCTTAATTCCCCATCTCCCACATGTATGTATCCACCCTACTCAAATGGAGAATAATTGTGATGTATAAAATGTTGCTTTTTCTGTTTTCAATTACTTGCAAGGTTTGTGGTTCGAGCAGTCATTTGTTCTCTGAGCCCGGATGAAATTACCCAAGCTTTAGTATCTCTCCGAGGTTCCAAAAAGAGGGACTTTATGGTGTCCTGGTCACGTTCCTCATCATCATCAGGGTACAGGTATGGTGTCTATTTTTTGAATAAATATATCTGTTACTTTTCATACTATAGATAGCACTAGAACCACTTCGGTAAAATTTCATCAAATATTGCATGGTATTTATGGAAGGAGATAGTATGGCAGTATTACGTACCATTATTGGTGTGTCGTGTCCGGAAAACTAGTGTACTTTATTTCTTGAGGACTCTATTAGGGAAATGGTTATAATATTTGACTCGGGAGGTACAGACCCGTGTTTGACTCCGCTGCAGGGCGTTAGGTAGGGCATCGAGCCATAATTTCCTAGCTCCAACATGACTGTGTCCTTCCCCATTCTAATGGGGGTATAATAAACAGAAAAAAAATTGTTCTTTAGTACTAGATATATTGGAATGTTGCTTCTCAATGCCCCACAATATTCCACTAAAGACAGCTAAGTGTCTATATTCAAAAAATATAATTCACCTTATCAGGGTGGTGGCCGAGTCAAAGAAAAAACTCATGGCTTTTTGTATGAGAAGAATACATAGGAGCAGATTCCTAGTCCCCTCACCCTTCTTCAATTTGTCGACTTTACCAACACCCAGGGGAACATGGAGTTGGGCCTAAGTTACAGTGTAAAACCTCTATTTATTATAGGCAATTCCCCGATTAGTTTTTTCATTCTGTGTTCTTGCCCTAGTAATTTTCTTGAGGCATGTCTGTATTACTTTACAATTTGCAAGTGGTTGTCTGCAATGTATTCAGTTAATTTTGGTTTTTACAGGTCTTTTCTGTTTATTTATTAATTATTAATTAATGTTAAGCTACAGCATTTTCTCTCAATTTTTATTTATAACTGTGTACAGGGGGTCCTCAATTTACGACAGGGTTCTGTTCCTGAAAAGTGTCGTAACCCTATGTTCATCGTAAGTCGATACACACCTGAATAAGAACCTAGGTCCCCACCTATGCTAAAAATAAGTAATCTAAAACATAGAAACAATCAAATTTTATAATCTAAGACAAGTATCGTAAAAGTACACTGTACTGTATTGTTTATCTTTAATCGTGTGGTCGGCTTGCACTCTGGAAGGGCATTGTAAGGGAGGGAGAGAAAGGATTATAAGGGGATAAGGGGGAGGAAGCTGGAGAGGCAGATGATGAAGAGGCTGGGGCAAGTGAGTCTGGAGAGGCAAAAGAACCTGCTGGAGATACTGGGGCAGGTGAGTCTGTAGAGGCAGCTGAGGTTGAGAGTACAGGATCTATTGCTGGAAGCTCTATCTTCACGAAGAATTGGTTGAGGCGAGTCAGGAAGGAGGCTGTCTTCTTCTCCTGCCAAATTTCCCTGTAACACCACAGGCAATCCATGACCCCTATGGTGACCTTAGTATATCTTTCTGTGTTGTGGTCCTGAGCCTCTAGCTTTGCCAACCCTTCTTCAATAAGGTCAAAAGAGTCTTCCAATTTCCTGCTTGTGAATCTCTTGGGCTCTGGGCTTGGTATATCTTCCTCCTCTTCAACCATCTGCTCCTCAGTTGAATGAGCTCCTCAGCAGATAACTTCTCTCCATGAGATTTCAGCAGCTCTATTACATCATCAGGCAACACCTCCAACTTGAGCTTGAGGTCCTTAGGGCAACAACATTATTTGTGAAGGCCTCAACTGGCTCCTTAAAGCCATGAAAGTCATTCACAAACTGGAGTCAGAGTTTCTTCCAGATGCCATTCATCTGCTTAACTTCTTCCCAAGAATCAACAATATTTTTCATGGCATGAAGAATATTTTACAACTGCTTTAACACTTTGAGAGTCAAGTTCTTGTTCTTCTCAATTGCCCTGAGAGCCATAGCGATTGTCTTCAGAGGTAGGAGGCCTTGAGAGAGGCAATGACACCATGATCTATTGGCTGTAACAGGAAAGTGGTATTAGGTGTAATCTACCTTGATATAAGGATGAAAGTCATCCAAATGGATAGGGTGACCAGAGGCATTGTCCAGCACTAGCAACACCTTAAAGGGCAGACCTTCAGAACAAACAAACAAACTTTATTTCCATTTCAATACAATGGGTATTCGTCAGCCAGGGCAGGCCCCAACCCCCCACTGTGGTGTCCAACCACAGCAGTTCCTGCCAGTAAACAGCTTAAACTCTCGGTCTTGGACGGGAACCGATCTTTCGACCTCGTGAATGCGAAGCCAGCGCGTTACCACTACTAGCCAGCAGGACAGTACCTCTCCACTTCTGACACAAATGGTTGCTGAACTAGTCCTCAAGTTTCTGAGGATTATTGCCTTCTTTTTCGACTTCAAGATGACAGGCAGTTGACCCTTCCAAATGTCCTTCTGCCAAGTAAACCAGCAAAGGCTTCTGCATGAAGTCTCCAGCAGCATTAGCCCCCAAAAGCAAAGTCAGTCTCTGCTTGCTGACTTTATGGCTTGATGTTGTATTCTCCTTGGCGATGTACATACAACTAGGCATACGCTTCCAGAACAACCAGACTTATTCACTTTAAATAGTTGTTTGGCATGGTAATCTCCCTCCATGATTATTTCTGCTAACACACTGGGAATTCTTGTGCTGCATTCTCGTCACCACTAGCAGCTTTACCCTTAGGTTATGCATATTAGCATGAGTCTTAAAATGCATATACCAACCCCTACTGTCCACAAAGTCTTCACTGTCACTCCCTAGCCCCTTTTCCATTTTCATGGCATTAGATAATCTTTTGGCTCTCTCCGGAATCAACAGGAGGCTCACTGGGATACTCTGTCGATTGCTGGTAATTTAATCAAAGTATTAATAACTTTTCATTCTCAATCATTAGCCTTCTATGCTGCTTAGTAATCACAGTGGACATCATAGGAGCAGAACCTTTTACATGTGTAAGGATGCAATCTTTATCCTCAATGATCATCGCCATGGTTGAACAGGCTAACCCCAGTGAGGGAACAATGTTTGTAGCAGCTCCCTTTTTCCAAGCGTTTTACTATTTCCACTTTAACTTCCATGGTGATGGTTTCCTTTTCCTCAGAAGAATTAGCAATACGCTTGGGAGGCATAGTACAGGTCAATAAGGAGTAAACATGATTGAAACCAAATAAAAAGTGGATTAGCGCAAGGACAATATGGTGTAAAAAAATGAACTGAGCAACGCTTCTTCTTCTTCTTCTCAGTCTAATGCCGCGTGACGACATATTCTTTTGCCAAACTATTGGCTGTGTATTTCGTAATTTTGGATATGAATTAAATCTGATTTCTTCGAATAACCAATTACATAATCTAATAAATATAAATAAAACCAATAACTTGATATATACATAAAAAACAATGCCATGTGACGACATATTCGTCCGCCACTATCAAGAAACTGTTCTCATGAAGATGGTATTTATGGCTATGTATTTGGTAATTTTGTAAATACATTAAATCTGATTCCTTCAGATAACCAAATACATAAACAAATACATAAATTTAACCTTCAACTTTATATATACGTATACAACAGTGCTTCTAGCTGTGTATTCGTCTGCCACATTTGCAAACTGTTTGGCACACGAAGTTTGTATTTACCACACAAACCAAGTAGGTCAAAAACTTGATTTATTAATAATGTACGGGCCTGCGTAGTAACTACTAAACATCGTAACTTGAGGACTGCTTAAACCGAGGACCTCCTGTACTGTATATCGTTTCTTTTGCCTGGGGTAATTTATACCGTCTTTGTTTTGTGGCAATTTCTATTCAGTGCCATTGGTGGATTAATATAGTTTTTCGTTTCAGTACTGTCATTAATATTCCTAAAGTATTATAATTTTTTCCTTGCTTAGATTAAATATTCTTCTTATCTAATTCAAGTGTCCTGAGTTTATTTACATTTTGTTTTTTTAGTTAAATAGAATTTCATATTACAATATCAGATATTATTGACACTTTCTTAAATTACTTTTTTTTTTTTTGCATGGATTAAATTAATATTTACATATTCAAGCATCTTGTTTTTTTTTAGTTTATTTACAATTTTTTATTTGAAATAGTTCTTCACATTTCAACATTTTATATTAATACAGTATTTTCTCTAATTAGTGTATGTACTTATTTCTTTTGCATGAATGAAAGATATTCAGTATATTCAAATATCTTGCCTCTTTACGTTTCTTTGCTGTATCTTAGTTCCAGCAGTACTTCACGTTTCAATATTAGTATCGTTATAACTTTTCTTAGCCTAGGTAATGTACTTTTTTCTTTTGCATGAATTAACTCTACCTCATTCTTTATTTTTTCCTGTATTATTACTGGCTGATCACCCGACTGTATCCTCCAGGCAGCGAGAGCACGACCACTAATTCCTCTTTGATGAAGAGTAAGGCACTGTCATCCTGATTTACATATTCCTAAAGATAGTTTTTCAATATCTTGTAAAGGAGAGAAACCCCAGGGTTACTCTTAAGCTTAACCAACCCAACATAACCTAACTACACCATCTTTAGAGGATAATTCTGGGGATCATTATTACAAGTTTATGGGGTTATTTAACTTTCCATACTGTTCTGTAGGGTTGATCATCATTCCAAGATCCGGCTTTCGTATTGATTGCAAAAAGAATACCATGCGAACATTCATGTATTTACCTTAATTTGTATTGTACTGTATTCTCTTTTAGTGTATATTTAGTATTCTTACAGTCTTTCTTTCATATTGTCTGCTTAATAAAAGAACATTTAAAAATTGAATTTATTTGTACTCTGTATCTGTGTCCTTTACAAAGAGAATGCTGTAATGTAACGGTAGAATGCTCGACTTAGGCGGTGACAGACCCTCATATGAGCCCACGATGAGGCGATAAGAAGGGCATCCAACCTTAAGTCCCCATTTTCATATTCATTTATGTCCACCCTCAGATGGGGATTGAGTGACACATAATAATAAAATTGCATACTTTAAAGCAATAGTTTCCTTATCTAATGGTACAGGATATTTACTGTACTGCTATCTATAGATATTTCGTAATTTCACTACATACATTATTACTTTCGCATGTGTTATCATTAACTTATTTTTAATTTGGATAAAGTGCCTTATTCACATCTCTGAATTTCCTTCTGGCACTGAACATTTTAAAGAACAGGTTTGTTTTGCTTTTGTATTACTGTTATGCATTAATATTTATTTGATTTATTTTATTCCATTCGTTTTTCAGTTTATCGAAAATGTTATACTATTAGGAGATTTTTTCCTGATATTGTGCAAAATAATAACTGCATTGTTTTATGGGGGGGAGGGTAGCAAAGTAGTTGGAATATTCAATTTGGGAGTTGACAGACCTCTCTTCGAGCCCACCAGGGGTGCTAGGAAGGGCATCCAGCCTTACCTCCAGCCACACACTTTGTGTCCACCCCCATAATGGGGATATATAGTGATATGTAAAACATACAGAAAAGAATTGTTTTATGTTTAAGATAAGCAGTTAGGTGTGAGGTATGTGGTTAATATTAAAATATTATTTGTCTACGACTTTACTGATGATATGCATTCCTTACCTCTTAGATTAGGATTTCATGAAAATGCATTATATACTAATGTATATAATGCAGCTGAGGACTTTGTATGTACCGTTCATTACATTGTTAGTACCGTAGAGCCTTCAGACACTTTGGCCTATACTGTGATTTGAAATATTTCATAACTGAAATGAAGCTTGTACATTTATTAAAGTACATGGCCAAGCTAAGCTTCTCACATCCACCACCGAACTTGTCTAAACACTTTTGTTAGTTTATATTTAAACGGTCCTGTCATAGGCCTTGGCAGTTGGATAATAAATTTAATGAAGTAAAATGATTGTGTTAAGCCTTTTGCAGCAACCACCAAGCATCTTTGATTCTTGGACATTTACTGTACATTTTCTGATTATATTTGAAGGTTCTCATCATTAGCATAAGTAAATAGACGTAAATGCAATGATGACTGATGAATATTAAGCTTTAAGCTGCTACAGAGAGCTGCAGTACTTTAGTGGTAGAGTGCGTGAGCTGGTAGGTGACTAACGCGGATTCGATCCCGTTGTTGGGTGTAAGGGAATATGCAAGCCCTGCTTGGGCTTCTAACGTCACTTCTGAGCCATCAGAAGAGGCCAGATGACTGTCAGTGTTATCTGTCCAGGATGTAACACCATCTAGAGTACCATATAATGTGAAGCCAGCAGGATGGTCACAACTGTGGCAAAATAGATGTATCATAATAGTGATCTCCCTGGTAAAATGCTCAGAAGCAGTTGCTATAAAATTATCCTTGGTGGTGGAGGAGAAAGTATTTCGCAATTGTATGCTTATACTTGGAGAGGATCCTGGTAGCTCAGTGCTAGAGTGCCTATGGAACTTACATCCCCTGGTTCAGTCCACTGCAGGGTATTAGGAAGGACATGCAGTCTTATTCCCCTGCTCCAACAAGTCTTTGTCCACCCCTGTTTGAATGGGGACTAACTGTGACAGAAATTGGTCCATATATTCTTTATACCTGGTGATGAGGGACAAAGAACTCCACACTTATTCCCTACATATTTTAATAACTGGAAAGGATAAGGTGGCTCCTCCTGCCTTGAACTTTAATTTCCTTAAACGAAAAAAGATGGGTAGGGTATAAATAATTTTACTACTTAATGTTATGCTTCAGTTGTGCCCTAGTGTCTGGATCATTGGTAGATAGCATTTCATATGAAAAAAAAAGAAAAATTTTAAATTGTTCATCAGTTTGTAAAAATTAATTATGAAGATGATGATGATGAAAATTTATATATTTTTTTAATTTTTCAGAATGAATTATGAAGAGGGAGGTGATGGAACCTCAGAACCTCTGAGTTCCCTTGTCACCACCACAACTATAATCACCACAACTGAAGAAGCTGAGGTATGAATACTTGTGCTTTTAGAAGAAGGACAAGCTTGGTAGTTAATAGTCATTACAAAAAATTTATAAATGAATGAGGGAAATGCGATGGTGATTAGAAATGCGCGTCAATAGTGAGGAAACAAAATGTGAATACTATTTAATGTTGAGAGAGAGTACATTTGGTCAATATACGAAACATTCCTCAGGTATAAAGCAATACCATGACAATTATAAGAATAACCTTTTAAATTCCCAATGATTTTGACATATCAAAGGTTTCCCTATTTTTGGACTTTTGAGACCGTAGATTGTAGAGTCTCTAAATATATAACAAGGATTTCCATATATGTATTACACATTGTATGTGTATTAGTTTTAAGCATTGAATGCATTCTTTTGTTTTGGGTTTAATTGTGTGTATGAAAACAAAGTTTAGAAAGAGACCAACTTTTTCCAGAGGTGTCATTCCAGTGTCAGATGTTGAAAAATAGTTTACATATAGTTCTTCCAGAAAAAACTATTTTATATTCAGTAAACTTGAACGAAAAGTGTTTTTATAAACAAGTACAGTACTTATATATAAGAAAACTCTCCGAAAACTGTGGGTTTCATTCCTTTTGGCACTAAACCCATTTTGGTAATGGATGTTCTTGCTTGTAACATATCCTAACAGCCTATCTATCTTTACAAAGTGGATGGCGCCAAAACTTAAGTGCCCTATCGGCATTGCCCAGTCGTCCCATTCCGGAATACTGTGATGACTATCATTCCATTAAATTAGTTAGAATCTAAAGCCCAGTTTTGAATACATATTTTAAAGCATAATATTAGAAGTAAAGAATAAAATTATACATGTTACTTTCCTCAGGACCTAGCAAGTAGTAACTGGCAATAACAAAAAGCTGTAGAGCTTCATATACCCGTGTATTGTTTAGTTTTAAAATAAGTCTGTTCATACAATTTAAAAATAATATGTGGAGTGGTATCATTGGAAAATAGAGAGAATTCCAAATAAAGCTCTTTATATCTAATTGAAGAAATTTTTGGCAATAATTTTGACTACTTATCAATCATATTATGTGAATTCATAAGTATACAAGGCTTTCCATAAAAGCAGTTGGTATCTAATTACAAATTCTTGGGTATAATTACGACCATAATTTTTAATTGGTGTTTTTTGAATTTATCATATTCTACAGTTGCACCTAATTGTTTACATTGGCAGAAAAAACGCCAACTTTGACGTGTATGTGCATATTATTCCAGAATGAATGGCATAAAAGCTCTTTCGTGATTTATAGTATTCCTTGCACTGAGCATAGAATGAGAATCTTCAACTCCCTTCATACTTGTAAGAGTGAGAATTACCTTTCAGACTTTAGTTTCATCAGAAAGTGAATTTTATAGTATCCTTTTGTTTATATGATCTTGAGATGGACTTGTATATAAACAAAAAAATAGAAAGTATAGTATTACAGATATATGAAGGAATTGAAAATAAATGTAAATAAGATATGATGTAGTGGTAGAGATTCTTTTTGTTCATTACTCGATACCAGAATATTTATTTAATGGGAAAAAATCCATGATACACCACCTGTTGTTTTTTTAAACATATCACAGAGTATCTGCTTATAAGCATTACTGTCATAACTTATTTTTTGAAGGGCTGAAGTGCACTTAGAAGGACGTGCACAGTATTTAAAAAAATCTTTGGTTTTTACTTCAATATCACCTTTTTTATATTGGAGTTATATTATTTTTTCATAAGATTTATTTTTTGAGGAATAAGTAAACTGAATTACTAGTATTTAGTAAAAGAACATTGATTGTTATTTTTAAAAGCACTTACTGTATTTTATATTGGTGTTATATTTTTGTTTTTAATTTCTAAAAATGATGCTGTATAATTTTGCCTTTGTTAGCAATAGCAAATTCATTTCATAAGTTTTAAAAAGAAAATTGGTCCCATTAAGTGAATTGTTAAATATTGTAAATGCATATTGAAAGTATCTTAGAATATTTATTATATGAATTGGTGCCAAAATAATGGAGAATATTGTATTTTATATTTGATGACGGTTGAAGTAGGAAAATGTGTAAGCTTCATTGTTTTATAATGAATCTCAAACATTTTTGTGCGTTTATGTTGTCTGCCAATTGCAGTTTTTCGGAGAATGTTAAACCAGATTTCCTAAATTCTCTCTTTCTCACAGCAGAAGCTCCTTGCCCACACGCACCCTGTGGATGATCCAAGCTGGGTGGTTTGGGGAATTGTGCCAATCCTTTCTGCCCAAGGAGCTATGAGTATTGATAGAGGATTAAAAGCTTCTAGTGTATGTGTGCTCTGACTTGGCCAACCTCCTTACAAAGGGGATTGCAGCCATTGTGTACTTACCTATATACAGGGGCTGTAAATCCCATCTTAAGCTGGTGGTTTAATCAGAGTCTGCAGTCACATTTGCTTTACTCAGTTAATACATTCATTTTTCATACCAAAAACATACTACCAATCTTCCCTTTTTTCTTGCTCATTCCTAAACAATGCACATTCAGAGAGCAAATTACTATGGACTATGGTTCTTTTTGGAATGTTCCTACCAAAACCCCTTGTATGCGTGACTACATGGAAGGGAAATACAAAGGGGGAATTTCCAGTACCCTAACTGCTTTTGGATGCATGGGACAATCAATTTCTCAGTTTGATAATACCAAGATATTTTAAAAAGAAAAAGAAAATTTTGAAGAAAAAATTACTTTTTGTAGTTTGTCAGGGTAATATCATTGTATATAAGAGCAGGTTATTGAACACGCGCTACAAATATTAAAAAGGAACTTTGCGTTCCAGACATATTTCCCAAGCTAGGCCAGTTTAAAAGCCCAAACATTCTATTAGAAGGTATGTTGTCAAAGTAGGTGACTAGGAGGTTTCTACTTTACCTTCATCTACCTGGAAGTCGAGGCCAAGACAATAACACACAACTGGTGGTGCATTTAGTTAGAGGGAAATTAATTAGAGCAAGATCAAATAAGTTATTGATAGCTTACAGGATGCAGAAAGTAGAATTCACAGTTGTTTGTGCAGCCAGCCAATTTTATACCAAATAACCTACAATTTTATAACAAACAAGTATAATAAACCTACTCATCAATTATCTTGCAAGGCAGATTTTCATAAAATTTTGATCAAAACACGGCTTGCTTACATAAAGATACTGTTCCATTAGGTTGGCTAAAGACTTGAGATACTAAACCTTATAGACAAGGTTAATCTGAAGGACTGATGGGAGGTAAATACTGGAAGTAGTTTTCTTGGAATTCAGAAATATTTCTTTAATAGTTTCTAAGCAAGTCCATAATCGGTATTGGTTCATTTATGTTTTATAATAGTAAGCCCAATAATGTAGTAACTGATGCTATGAAAATGTTATGGTTACAGTTACTGACAAATATTGTGAAGATAAGATAAAGTGCTCTTATGCAATAGACAACTTTTCAGATAGGAAGCTGGGAGTGTATTGTATACGTGTCTGGTCAAAATGACTTTTGCTTCAATTTGTTTCCGATATTGCAATGATTTCTTTAAAAGTTCAGTTTATTTTTCAGTGAAGATGATTTACTCTAGTCATTGTGGTTATTATGAACTAAGGCATGGTGCGTCTTGAATGAAAATTTCAAATAATCAAATTGCCATACTTTGAAGTAAGTGTGTATTTAACTAGATACCCAAGGTTGTGCCCTTTTGGTTTACTTGTTCAGTGAGATTTAAAGCTGAGACAGCAAGTGACTCAATAACAGCTTAAAATATTTGTGAAAATAGTATTCTTGTGAACAAAGAACTTGAATTTTCATCACTGTAGCTTAAATCTTAAAGAAGACTGAAGTATGTGAGATTACAGTGAAAAGGTTGTCTTGTATATACTTATAATGCAAATATTTTTCCTCCATTATTAGTTTCATATATTTAATAAGTAAAAATACAGTTTAAGAGATGAGGACAACTGTGTATGAATATGGAGTGTGCATGGTGTATACACAGTATTTGTGTAAAATAAGGATTTATTTATTGAATCCCTTACTGGGATTCAAACCTGGAACACAATCAGTATCCCAAGGAAGAGAATAAATGAACATTAACTTCCAGTAGAATGATTTCATTCTTCAACTTAGCAATTAGCTGAAAGGTTTCTCATTTCCTTTATACCTTCATTGGTACAACTGGTTGTCCTTTGGCACACTGATCATGTGTCCAAGGTTTGAATCCTGGTTAAGGGCCAAAATATGTCTCATGTTTTCATATATGATAATGAGTTTTAACAGATCATATGCTGAAGTGTATACTGTTGCCAATAACAATGTCACAGCATAGGAAAGATACTTTTATTCATCAGCGTCCTGTGTAGAAGTGGTAAACCAGTGGAGAAATGTATCTTTCATATTCGAAAGCTAAAAAATAATGTACAGTGGTAGTATTCCAAAGAAAAGTTTGAATACCTTTAATACTTTCATTTTGTGTCCAAAACTTTGTGGAATGGCTGCACAACTTTACGAATTTTGTTTAATAGTGATTTACAGGCTGTAATAAATATTTTATTGTTATGTGTGTTTCACTAATGCTGTCAGCTAAATATATAGTTTTTTCCCTAAGCTGCTTGGCTGAACAACCCTGAGCCCCTAAGAAAGGCCAAAGCTGATCCCAGGCTTTTCCACAGAGCTCAAAAGGAGTGTATGTTGTGATGTTGTTGTCTTTATCAAAGCTGCCTGGCTCTACAACCCCTAGTCCCTGTGCATGACCAAATGTGATCTCAGGCTTTCCCGCAGACCTCTCAGGAAGCGTATGCCGCATTTTTGGCAGTTGTGGTTGTGTGCAGAGCAATCGTCTAGGATGTGTGATTGTATGAAGTGAAGTGCTACATCCTGGACAGGCATCATTGACGTTGTCCAGCCTTTCTAATAACACAGAGAAGATCTGGGTGGTTCCGTCATTGCAGCCTAACCAGTCGACTCTTGTCTTCACAAGAAATGGAGGATGTCAGGAGGCTGTGCAAGCAGCTGTTTTTGTTGTCGAATAAATGAATGGAACAGCAAGTGAACTAGGCAAGGATATGATTTCAATCTGGTTTGGAGTGAGCCAGATGTTACAATAATGTTTGTTGGTGTGTGTATGTGTGCAGTCTGCCATGTATGTAATGGGTAGAGTTCGTTTGTGGAAACTGCAACAAGAATTTGTATGCATTCCATGTCAACTGCTCATTATTTGTTATTTTAGTAGCTACAATACTTATTCCCCTCAAAGTTTGCTGGTTTTCACTTCATGACCTCATAACCACATCAGGTCCAATGCACTAAAAGCAAACTTGCACATTCAAAATACTGTATCTGCATATGCAATATATTAGTCCATGTTCCCAAGAACACCAATCCCACTTCCTATCATCATCTCCAGACATCACCTGTTTACTTAATATTGCCCCCCGACGACATTATGGAAGGTGGTTAAAACTCTAGGTTCTGACCATCTTTCTATCATCATCACTGCAACAAGAACCACTCCTGCTGACTACAGACACTATACCAATTACAAAACTGCCATCTTGGAAACTTTCATAAATTAATCAGAACATCAATTCAAAACACTTAACCACTCTCGTCACAAACAGGAGTGATGCTGTACACTTATTATACAGTTATTAAAAAAATCAGACAAAAAACATACTTGGGGAAAAAAAAAAAAATTTCAAACCAAAAATTCAAGACCATGCATTCTTCCAAATCCGCACTACCCAAAGAGAAAGAGTCTACTTAGTCTAGCTGCAATGCAGACATCACTCACCCCTTCTGAGCATTCAGAATAGGCTAGACCACTCTCTATTAATAATGCGTGTCCAGGATGTAATACTTGACCTCATATAACACAATCACATTATGGTAGACTTGCACAGCACGTAACCACACATGCCAACAAAACATGCTCTCCTTGAGACCTCTGTGGGAAAGTCCAGGATTAGCAGTGGGATTCCTTAGATATTCACGCCTATTCGACCAAGCAGCTTAGAGAAAACCAATTACAACAGAGGTCATACAACACTCCAATGTAAAGCAATAAGGACATAGTAATAGTAACAATACCTAATGTGACATGGTGGTGTTTCACATGCCTATCAAATACCATTATGTACCCTCTTCCAAATCAGATGTTCGAATCCCACAATGATAGTATTTAAAGAGATGAATCAATAGTAGTCATTAACGGCAAAATATTCATAGCCTTTTGCTATTGCTATCGAACATTCAATTCTATTGAGGTATTTCTAGGGTAAAGAAATTGCAAAAAAACAAGAAGAACCTATATTATACCAACATTATGTCACTTCAAATGGTTACATCTACATAAGTAATAGCTTTATATGTGATTCACACTCATGCACATACCCAGAAAAAATATATACACCATCTGTTCGTATCACAAGGGGATGTGATTATCAGGCTTTCAAGTGTGATAACTATATAAGGAGATCTGTGCTCCCAAGATGTCAACGCATAACATCACAAATAATGAAACTACATTTTCTCTATTTCTTTGCACTCCTGACTTTAGTCAGAAGCGAAAAATCTATTGGTAAGTAACAATTCCTTTATTTTTCTTTTGAATACACTGTTTCCTCTCTTGCTTGAAGCAGCAATATCCTTAAAGTTATGATTATTGTTGTACCAATGTGGATATTGCAGCCTGCAATAAAACTGACAAAACTTATTTATTCAGGCATAGAGCATTTTGATACCTCTCAATTACGATTTAGTAGAGCGAGCAGTTAAATAATAATCATCATCAAATCTTTCAGCTTTTCACGTCAGGGGTCACCACAGCAGATCAAACGTCTCCTTATTGCCCTATCCCCAGCGGCATACTATGTACCCTCAAGTCCTCCCCCCTCACCTCATAAAACTCTTTGGCCTACATCTCCCCCTCTTGTATGGTAGCTCGATCCCCAGCATCCTTCTAATAAACTCCTTATCCCTCCTCAACACATGCCCAAACCATATTAGTCTTGCCCCTCTCACCAAGTTCCTAAAATATCTTACATGTGCTGTCCCTCTAATATACTCAATCTTTATCCTGTCCATCTATAAAAGCTGACAAAATCAAGCCGTGTACTACTGGTAAAGAATATGAATGTCAATGAACCATTAAAATAGACATATTCTTCCTAATTTTTTCTTGGGTTGGGGTAAAAAATATATCCTGAATCCTCTGCATGTCACAAAAGTTTATTAAATAGGGCGAAGTCAGTGAGTCGAGGCTTAACAGGGGGTTGTGGACAGAATATTCCAACCAGAATCCTTAGTAACTGGGTCTTTGAATGTGTGTGGGTGTTGAATATGTGAGTAAAAAGGGAGGAAATTATTGGCGTAAAGTTTTGGAATGTGGTAGGTAGGGTGTTAGAGGTACATTGAAGGCAAGGAAGAATTTAGTCCAATTGTAGAGTTGGAAACTACGTTAAGTATGTTGCTGAGTAGAAGTGTCATATAAGATTTTGTGAGAGAAAAATGAGACTGGGATGTGAGGTGTTTGTGAGTGCATACAGGTAGAGAGGAGGAATGATTAAGTGTGTTGGAATGACTTGAAAGATTATGAGAAGAGTTTGGAATTATATGCTAGAGTAGGAGATGAGCCAGAGGATAGGGTAACTGGAACACATGGTGTACCTGGCAAGAAATGACAGTGGATAGAAACGTAACTAGATGCGTATTTCAAGGGATTTAGTGATTGCTACTACTATAATAAAGAATAAAGATGTGAATACATCTACAAGGAACATGACAGCTGTAAAGCAGGTGATAGAGAAATTGTGGATTATGTAGCTGGTCATTGGATATGAAGAGAAGATACTGGTCGTATGTCAGACCATTATCTGGTGGAATGAACAGTAATAATGGATGAATGGTGGAAGAATAAGATAGGACGGGGAGAAAAAGAAGTGCTGAAAATGAGTTGAATAAGAAAAGAGAATGTGGATACCAGGCAAGTCTGAGACATTTGTGATTTGTGGGGAGATGAAGATCAGAGATGTTTTACGAGTTTTCAAATGTGCAGTTGTGAGGGATTGGTGGAAGTGGAAGAAAAGGTAGCAAATGGGATACTAATGAGGTGAGTGCCAGAGTGGAGGAATAGGAGAGTGCATATAAAGCTAGTGAAATGCATGGTAAGAAAAGGAAAGACGAGAACAAATAAAAATGTTATGATAGAAAGTGAATAAGGGAGGTTAAATGACTATATTGAGGGGATGTTATACATGGAGAATAACAAGAGCAGTGACTGCAGTATTGAGAAATGCTATGAGAATGCACATGATAGGTAAGGAATTTAAGATAATAATGAGAGAGGAGCAACAAGTGGCATTTAATAAGGCACAGAGGCTAGGTGAGTGTCATGACGAATGTCTGCTAATTGGCAATACGAAAGTTGACTGAAAGAATTAGGAGAACAGATATAACTCAGGGATAAAAAAAATATGGGTTCAGGAAATCAAGAGGCTGTGAGAATGAAGCGTCTGTGGTAAGATATGTGTTAGAGAAATGTTTAGAGATAAGTAAAGTCTCTTTAGACCACGGATGTACTTGGAGAAAGGGTGTGAAAGGCTTCATAAAAAGCATTGTGGTACAACTGTAAGTGTACAGAATAGGAAGCTGTCTCTTGAAAGAACTTAAATATTTAATTTACATCAGTAGTGTGTGCGTGAGAGTAGGGAATGGTGAGAGTGACTGGTTTAAGGTGAATGTAGTGCTGTGTCAGCATTGTCCAATGTTGCCATGATTGCTCAATGTGTATATGGATGGAGGGATAATGGTAAAAAAAAAATACAAGAATGCTGAGGAGAGAGTTGGAATTAGAGAAGAGAATGGAATGACATGGTAGTAGTGACCGATTCTGAGGATATACTGAAGCATCGGTGACTTTTCGTAAGGGTGTGAAACAAAAAGATGAATAGTGAATTTGGGCAAAAGTAAAGTTATGAGAAGACTAAGGAATGTTGATGGTGGCAGGTTAACTGTGAGTGAAAAGTTGGATTCTTAAGAAAGTGGAAGTCTCAAGAATCAGTGGTCACATGTATTGGTGAACAGAGGAGTGAATGAGATGCTAATGACTGAAGGAGATGAGAAGTATTTAGGTTGGGTAAGAATGTCATGAGTATATATCGATAGGTAAAAAGGTATAATGCAGAAAGAAGGTTGTGTGAGGGAGTAATAATGCCTACGGCAATGCATGGTGAAGAGATTTGGAATATAAGAGATGAGGTATTCGAGATGGATGTTAGCTGTGACAACAATGATAGTGAGAAATGAAGAAGAGACAATGAAAGGGCACAGAAAGAGAGATGTTGGATCATAAGAGAGAGAGAGAGAGAGAGAGAGAGAGAGAGAGAGAGAGAGAGAGAGAGAGAGAGAGAGAGAGAGAGAGAGAGAGAGAGAGAGAGAGAGAGAGAGAGAGAGAGGAGAGAGAGAGAGAGAGAGAGAGAGAGAGAGAGAGAGAGAGAGAAGAGAGAGAGAGAGAGAGAGAGAGAGAGAGAGAGAGAGAGAGAGAGAGAGAGAGAGAGAGAGAGAGAGGAGAGAGAGAGAGAGCATAGGTTGTTTTGGCATATGAAAAATATGAATAAAGGACAACTACCATAGTGTGGGGAAAGCAAAATGCACGTAGTATGTTAGCAGGGAAGATAGGACTGAGAAATACTCAGTCCTCTGCATATCCCCTTCCCAAAGAGTCAGAGTATTTTTTGTTTTTGTTTTGACTCAGCTATTCCCCTTATAAGGGGAAAATGGCTCATGTATATAGCTCAATAGATAGATGGTTAGATCATATATGAAAAAAAAACATACCAATTAGTGAGATACCAGTATGCTTTTCTCCAGAAAC
>JAXCGZ010002705.1:22500-39552 GCA_037179515.1 Halocaridina rubra
GGGTTCCAAAAGGGGGCTGCATATTCGAGTTTTGGCCTCACATAGGTTACATAAATATTTCTGAACATTTCCTTGTCCATGTGCCTGAAGGCTACCCTTACATTTGATAAGAATGCATATGCTGCCCTTATTATGCCATTTATATGTATTTCTGGAGACAAATCTGCCAGTACGTTAACTACTAGATCTCTCTCATTTTCTGTCTCTTGAAGTTGTACTCCAGCCACCGAGTAGTCAAGCTTGGGCCTTCTTGCACTTGTACCCATTCTCATTACCTTACATTTTGAAGTATTGAATTTCATTAGCCACTTTTCTGACCACTCATGCAGATTATTTAGATCCTCCTGAAGTTCTCTACCATTGTTCTCGTTTTTTACTTTCTTCACAATCTTTGCATCATCAGCAAACATATTCATGAATGAATTTACAGACTCTGGTAGGTCATTTACATATACAAGGAACAAAAGTGGCCCTAAAACTGAACCCTGTGGAACTCCACTACTAACTCTTCTTCCTTCAGACACTGAGTGTCTTACTCTAACCCTCTGTTCCCTTCCTTCTAAGTAAGTTTTTATCCATTCCAAAACATTTCCACCTATTCTAGCCATTGCTTGCAGCTTCCTAATAAGTTTCCCATGTGGAATAGTGTCAAACGCTTTCTGGAAGTCTAGCAATGCAATCTGCCCAGCCCTCTCTTTCCTGTAAGATTCGGCTTACCTCATCATAAAATTCTAATAAGTTTGTTACTGTTGATCTACCTTCTCTGAAGCCATGTTGCCTCACTGACAAAAAGTTGAAGGATTCCAAGTGAAGAGAGATATGTTTCCTTAGTAGTTTCTCCATAACTTTGCAAACTATGCTGGTCAAGGAAACTGGTCTATAGTTCAGAGCCGTATCCCTCCTTCCCTTTTTGAAGATAGGTATCACATTTGCTTATATATATATATATATATATATATATATATATATATATATATATATATATATATATATATATATATATATATATATATATATATATATATATGTATATATATACAGTGATCCCTCGTTTATCGCGAGGGTTTCGTTCTGGGACCCGTCGCGATAGGTGAATTTTCGTGAAGTAGGCACACCTTAAAAAGAAAAAAAATATATACATTTTTTTTTAAGATTATTGTGACACCAGGATGGACCAAAAAATGATAAAATAAAACAGCCTTTATCAGGCTGTAAAGAGAAACAGATGGAGTGTAATGACCTGTCAGATGTGAAGGGATTATAAAAGATGTGTAATGAATATCCAGCTCTCTGTTGGGTTTTAATATACCTCTGCATTACTCTCATGATGTCTATTACAAAAATTCTCCTTATATCTTATTATTATTATTATTATTATTATTATTATTATTATTATTATTATTATTATTATTATTATTTTTAACAATAATTTTCCTTTGATGATGATTGTGGAGATTATTATTATTATTATTATTATTATTATTATTATTATTATTATTATTATTATTATTATTATTACAAATTTGTAATTAAACCATTATTTTTACAATAAATAATGTAGTACAGTGTTGCCTCACTTATTGCGGTAGTTCGGTTCCGGGACCCGGCGCGAACCAGGAAATCCGCGAAGTAGGATCCGCCTATATGTACATAGATATTTTAATATATTTTTATGTTTACACTGTATAAACTGTCCCTGTACTGTTAACATACCACCCTTTACTTCATAGATAACAGCATGCAAGCGTAAATTTCTATGAAAGTGATAGGAAAACTTACCGTGAATGTGATGATGACGTGACATACATTTTGGTTATGGGAGACTTTAATCATAAAGAGATAGATTGGATAAATCTTGACCCACACAGTGGTGAGGACTCATTTGGGGCAAGATTCCTAGATTGTGTACAAGGGAATTTCCTACACCAACATGTAATGGAACCAACAAGAGCCAGGGGTGGGGATGAGCCATCACTACTTGATCTAGTGTTCACAGATAATGTGTTGGATATTGAAAATATTGAGTATGAACCACCAATTGGAAAGAGTGACCACTGTGTGTTGTTGATGGAGTATATCATTGAAGACATTCTTCCTGAGAGTAGAGGCACTGAGGACACGAGGAGGAACTATCGGAAAGGAGATTACATCAAAATGAATGAGCTTTTTGCAGTTATTGACTGGAGAACCTTATTTTACAACAAATCTGTACAAGAAATGTATGACATCTTTTGTGAGAAATATGGGAAGATAGTAGATTGCTGCATACCTGTCACCAAAGTAGGTGTAATTCATGCCAGAGAGAAATGGTTCGATAATGGGTGTAAAAGAGCTAAGGAGTGGAGAGACAAATGCTGGAAAAGGTATAGGAGGAGAAAAAACATAAATGCCTGGCAAACCTACAAAAGAGCAAGAAATGACTACCTAAGTATAAGGAGAGAGGCAGAGAGAGATTATGAGAGGGACATCACCAGGAAGGCTAAAGAAAATCCCAAGCTTTTCCACAGCTTTATCAGAGGAAAACTGAAGGTAAAAGAACAGGTTTTAAGGCTAAAGAGAGCGGATGGAAGCATCACTGAGACGGACGAAGAGATCTGCAAAGAATTGAACAAGGAGTTTCAGTCAGTATTTACAGTAGAAAATACCCCACCCCCTCAGATTGCAGTGATAGAAGCTCAAGGGCCGGTATTAGAGAACATCAACCTTACAGCCACAGAGGTATGCAAAGCGCTGATGGATTTAGATGTTCATAAAGCTACAGGTCCTGATGACATATCCCCTCATGTGCTTAAAAAATGCGCAAACACAATATCAGTGGCACTAAGTATCATATTTAAGGAGTCACTAGAGTCGGGGGAGATTCCAAGATGCTGGAAACAAGCAAATGTGATACCTATCTTCAAAAAGGGAAGGAGGGATACGGCTCTGAACTATAGACCAGTTTCCTTGACCAGCATAGTTTGCAAAGTTATAGAGAAACTACTAAGGAAACATATCTCTCTTCACTTGGAATCCTTCAACTTTTTGTCAGTGAGGCAACATGGCTTCAGAGAAGGAAGATCAACAGTAACAAACTTATTAGAATTTTACGATGAGGTAAGCCAAATCTTACAGGAAAGAGAGGGCTGGGCAGATTGCATATTCCTAGACTTCCAGAAAGCGTTTGACACTGTTCCACATGGGAGACTTATTAGGAAGCTGCAATCAATGGCTAGAATAGGTGGAAATGTCTTGGAATGGATAAAAACTTACTTAGAAGGAAGAGAACAGAGGGTTAGAGTAAGACACTCAGTGTCTGAATGGAGAAGAGTTAGTAGTGGAGTTCCACAGGGTTCAGTTTTAGGGCCACTTTTGTTCCTTGTATATGTAAATGACCTACCAGAGTCTGTAAATTCATTCATGAATATGTTTGCAGATGATGCAAAGATTGTGAAGAAAGTAAAAAACGAGAACAATGGTAGAGAACTTCAGGAGGATCTAAATAATCTGCATGAGTGGTCAGAAAAGTGGCTAATGAAATTCAATACCTCAAAATGTAAGGTAATGAGAATGGGTACAAGTGCAAGAAGGCCCAAGCTTGACTACTCGGTGGCTGGAGTACAACTTCAAGAGACAGAAAATGAGAGAGATCTAGGAGTAAACATACTGGCAGATTTGTCTCCAGAAATACATATAAATGGCGTAGTAAGGGCAGCATATGCATTCTTATCAAATGTAAGGGTAGCCTTCAGGCACATGGACAAGGAAATGTTCAGAAATATTTATGTAACCTATGTGAGGCCAAAACTCGAATATGCAGCCCCCTTTTGGAATCCGCACTTGAAAAAGCACATAGCTAAGCTTGAAAAAGTTCAAAGACATGCCACGAAACTGGTGCCAGAAATAAGCAATCTCGGTTATGATGAGAGGCTGAGGGAATTAGACTTGCCATCACTCGAAGCTAGAAGAGTAAGGGGGGATATGGTGACAGTCTTTAAATTTCTTCATGGTTATGATAGAGTGGATAGGGATCGATATTTCGATATGGCTGGCTCTAGAACTAGAGGTGATAGTTTGAAGCTTCGTAAGAAAACTTGTTTGCAGGATGTAAGGAAATACTTTTTCAGTGTAAGAGTAGTTGATAATTGGAATTCGCTAAGCGAGGAGGTAGTTAATGCTATCTCAATCCATAGTTTTCAGGACAGGTATGATAAGTATCACTAAGTCTAAAAATGGAACCGATCAGGAGACGGGAAGATACGAGCTTTGGGCTCTTTCCCGTAAACACAATTAGGTAATCACAATTAGGTAATCACAGGAAGAGATGGGAAAGATCAAAAACTTGTTGCAAGAGGCAAGAAGGTTAAATGATGAAAGAAATGAAGAAGAGAAGAAAAATTTTCATTACAGAGTTCTTCCAGACAAAGGGGAGATAAAGAAGATAATGACAGAAGATCAGGGGATGGGGCCTCATTAAGATTGTTATACACAAATGCTGATGGATTAGCTGGTAAGGCAGTAGAATTAAAAGATAGGATTCACAACAGTAAGGCAGATATAGTAGCAATTACAGAGACTAAGTTGAGTGAGGACATAAACAGTGTCACAGTTTTTCCTAAGGGTTTCAGAATACTAAGGGTTGAAAGATCTGAGAGGACTGGTGGAGGGATAGCACTGCTCATAAGTGAAAGGATTCAAGTCGAAGAAATAAACTTGGCTATAGAAAGTGAGTTCAAGGAATTTCTTGTTGCTCGCATAAATACTGGGTCAGAGAGCATTATAATAACTGTTGTATACAACCCACCAAGGAACCAAAGTAGGCTTGAAGTTTATGAGGAAAGTCATATAGGTACTATTGAAGTCATAAACTCAGTTGTTAACATGGCACGGGAAAAAAAATGTAGGATTTTGATTATGGGAGACTTTAATCATAAAGAGATAGATTGGATAAATCTTGACCCACACAGTGGTGAGGACTCATTCGGGGCAAGATTCCTAGATTGCGTACAAGGGAATTTCCTACACCAACATGTAATGGAACCAACAAGGGCCAGGGGTGGGGATGAGCCATCACTACTTGATCTAGTGTTCACAGATAATGTGTTGGATATTGAAAAAATTGAGTATGAACCACCAATTGGAAAGAGTGACCACTGTGTGTTGTTGATGGAGTATATCATTGAAGATATTCTTCCTGAGAGTAGAGGCACTGGGACATGAGGAGGAACTATCCGAAAGGAGATTACATCAAAATGAATGAGCTTTTTGCAGTTATTGACTGGAGAACCTTATTTTACAACAAATCTGTACAAGAAATGTATGACATCTTTTGTGAGAAATATGGGACGATAGTAGATTGCTGCATACCTGTCACCAAAGTAGGTGTAATTCATGCCAGAGAGAAATGGTTCGATAATGGGTGTAAAAGAGCTAAGGAGTGGAGAGACAAATGCTGGAAAAGGTATAGGAGGAGAAAAAACATAAATGTCTGGCAAACCTACAAAAGAGCAAGAAATGACTACCTAAGTAAAAGGAGAGAGGCAGAGAGAGACTATGAGAGGGACATCACCAGGAAGGCTAAAGAAAATCCCAAGCTTTTCCACAGCTTTATCAGAGGAAAACTGAAGGTAAAAGAACAGGTTTTAAGGCTAAAGAGAGAGGATGGAAGCATCACTGAGACGGATGAAGAGATCTGCAAAGAATTGAACAAGGAATTTCAGTCAGTATTTACAGTAGAAAATACCCCACCCCCTCAGATTGCAGTGATAAAAGCTCAAGGGCCGGTATTAGAGAACATCAACCTTACAGCCACAGAGGTATGCAAAGAGCTGATGGATTTAGATGTTCATAAAGCTACAGGTCCCGATGACATATCCCCTCATGTGCTTAAAAAATACGCAAACACAATATCAGTGGCACTAAGTATCATATTTAAGGAGTCACTGGAGTCGGGGGAGATTCCAAGATGCTGGAAACAAGCAAATGTGATACCTATCTTCAAAAAGGGAAGGAGGGATACGGTTCTGAACTATAGACCAGTGTCCTTGACCAGCATAGTTTGCAAAGTTATGGAGAAACTACTAAGGAAACATATCTCTCTTCACTTGGAATCCTTCAACTTTTTGTCAGTGAGGCAACATGGCTTCAGAGAAGGTAGATCAACAGTAACAAACTTATTAGAATTTTATGATGAGGTAAGCCAAATCTTACAGAAAAGAGAGGGCTGGGCAGATTGCATATTCCTAGACTTCCAGAAAGCGTTTGACACTGTTCCACATGGGAGACTTATTAGGAAGCTGCAATCAATGGCTAGAATAGGTGGAAATGTTTTGGAATGGATAAAAACTTACTTAGAAGGAAGGGAACAGAGGGTTAGAGTAAGACACTCAGTGTCTGAATGGAGAAGAGTTAGTAGTGGAGTTCCACAGGGTTCAGTTTTAGGGCCACTTTTGTTCCTTGTATATGTAAATGACCTACCAGAGTCTGTAAATTCATTCATGAATATGTTTGCAGATGATGCAAAGATTGTGAAGAAAGTAAAAAACGAGAACAATGGTAGAGAACTTCAGGAGGATCTAAATAATCTGCATGAGTGGTCAGAAAAGTGGCTAATGAAATTCAATACTTCAAAATGTAAGGTAATGAGAATGGGTACAAGTGCAAGAAGGCCCAAGCTTGACTACTCGGTGGCTGGAGTACAACTTCAAGAGACAGAAAATGAGAGAGATCTAGGAGTAAACATACTGGCAGATTTGTCTCCAGAAATACATATAAATGGCATAGTAAGGGCAGCATATGCATTCTTATCAAATGTAAGGGTAGCCTTCAGGCACATGGACAAGGAAATGTTCAGAAATATTTATGTAACCTATGTGAGGCCAAATCTCGAATATGCAGCCCCCTTTTGGAATCCGCACTTGAAAAAGCACATAGCTAAGCTTGAAAAAGTTCAAAGACATGCCACGAAACTGGTGCCAGAAATACGCAATCTCAGTTATGATGAGAGGCTGAGGGAATTAGACTTACCATCACTCGAAGCTAGAAGAGTGAGGGGGGATATGGTGACAGTCTTTAAATTCCTTCATGGTTATGATAGAGTGGATAGGGATCGATATTTTGATATGGCTGGCTCTAGAACTAGAGGTCATAGTTTGAAGCTTGGTAAGAAAACTTCTTTGCAGGATGTAAGGAAATACTTTTTCAGTGTAAGAGTAGTTGATAATTGGAATTGGCTAAGAGAGGAGGTAGTTAATGCTATCTCAATCCATAGTTTTAAGGACAGGTATGATAAGTATCACTAAGTCTAAAATGGAACCGATCAGGAGACGGGAAGATACGAGCTATCGGCTCTTTCCCGCAAACACAATTAGGTAATCACAATTAGGTAATCACAATTATTTTTTCGTTTACGTACTGTATAAACCCTCCCTGCACTGTTAAAAAAACACCCTTTACATTATAAATATGTAACAGCAAACAACGTAAATTTTTATGAAAGTGATAGATAAAATTACGGAGAATGAGGTGATAATGACGTAACATACATACTCATTTACAATTATTTTTTCGTTTATGTACTGTATAAACCCTCCCTGCACTGTTAAAAAAACACCCTTTACATTATAAATAACAGCAAGCAACGTAAATTTTTATGAAAGTGATAGATAAAATTACGATGAATGAGGTGATGATGACGTGACACACATACTCATTTACAATTATTTTTTCGTTTACGAACTGTATAAATACTCCCTGCACTGTTAAAAAAAACACCCTTTACATTATAAATAACAGCACGCAACGTAAATTTTTATGAAAGTGATAGATAAAATTACGGTGAATGAGGTGATGATGACGTGACATACATTTGTACATGAGAGGTAAACTTACCGTGAATGAGGTGATGATCATCATTCTCGACCCCGGAGGAAATTATGTTGCAGCCAATAGAAGCTTTACGGTTGCCTTTTGGGGGAGAAGAACATGGTAATGGGGAGTTGCTGTTGTTGTTTCTTCATTTGTTGGAACATGGCATGGTAAGGAGTCATGGCATCGTCGAGAAAATTACAGAAGATCACCGAACGAACCATATATTCGTCATGTTCCTGCGAGAGTTGTTGGAGTGCTTTGTAATGTTCATACATGGCTGCCAAACGTTCAAGTGTAAGGCCAGGTTCTTCAGTTAGTTTGTGCGATTCCTCAAGTTCTTCCTCTTCTTCGCTCGCTGATTTCGTCATTTCATCCAAGTCTTCATCACTCAAAGGCTGCAAGTGGCAGTCAATCAGTTCATTGACATCTTTGGGAGTCATATCTTTAAAGCCTTCTCCTCCTAGCAATGCAGCCAACTTCACAGCTTCCGCAATTGCCGCCTTCTGCACCTCGACAGGAGCAAATCCCTTGTAGTCGTGGATGATTTTGGGCCACAATTTCTTCCAGCTGGCATTGATTGTGGCCGACTTCATCTCTTTGATTGCTTTCTGAATATATTTTAGGCATGTGGCAATCGTGTAATTACGCCAGTAAGTCTTCAATGAGAAGTCTTTGTCCGAATCCATGGAATCAACTAGGTTGGCCAGGGCATTTCGTGTGTATAGGGCCTTGAATGCGCGAATAACGCCTTGATCCATAGGCTGAATCAGTGACGTATTCGGTGGCAGGAACTCAACTTGAACACCGTCATATTGGAGCTTGGTTGCGTGGCCACCAGCATTATCCATCAAAAGAAGGACTTTAAATTCAAGGCCTTTTTCCATAAGATAAAGTTTTACCTGAGGGATAAAGCATTGGTGAAACCAGTCCAATGTGAGGCTTTTCGTGATCCAAGCCTTGGGGCTATGCATCCAATACACTGGCAGCAGATTCTTATTCTTGTTCTTCAAAGCCCTAGGGTCCTTTGACTTGTAGATAAACCCGGGCTTTAACATGAAGCCCGCAGCATTCCCACACATGATGAGGGTAACGTGATCTTTGTGCGCTTTAAATCCCGGGGCTTTAGCTTCTTCCTTGAAGAGAAAAGTGCGAGATAGCATTCTCTTCCAAAATAACCCAGTCTCATCCATGTTGAAGACTTGCTCAGGAACATATTCCCCTTCGGCGATAATTTTCTTGAAGTCATTCTTGACGTAATTTTCTGCGGCAGCTGTATCTGCAGAGGCAGCCTCGCCATAAACTGAAATGCTCTTTAGGCCATAGCGTTTTTGAAATTTGAAGAACCATCCCCTGCTAGCAACGAACGGTTGTATCCTTGATGGAGAATCGCTGGAGGGTCCTGGTTGTGGGTTGTCGATATCTTCTTCTCTCCCCTCCTCTCCACGGTCGCCACTGTCGTCATCGGGTTCATTTGCAGTGAATGTCTCGTACAGCTTCTTCGCTTTTGTTTGTATGATATTGGTGTCTAAGCTGATGTTTTTCTTTCTGCAATCAGCAATCCACAGGGCCAAAGCAGCTTCCATGCGCACTACTGCCTTATTGCGGGGTGATACGAGCCTCTTCGCCAATTTATTAAAAGAAATGCTCGCTGTTTTCCTGATCTTTGCTTCGTCCTTTTTTATGTAACGCACAGTAGATTCATTGAGGCCAAAATAGCGGCCGACATCCACAAACCTTTTTCCTTCTTTCAACATATCTAAGAGTTTCACTTTATCTACAATGGTTAACATTTTCCTTTGCCGCTTAGGCTCACTACAAGAAGCCTTAGAAGATGAAGGATGCTTGGGAGGCATTGCAAAGGTTAAAATATGCGAGTAAAAAAAATCACAAGCAAAACATATTAGTAAGCACAACGAGAACGGCGCACACGAGAGTTAGACTGAGCGAGTGAGGCGGCACATTGGAAATTGGAGGGAAAAGCAAACTGCAATGAAAAAGCCAATCAGACCAAATGATACAGAAAATATTGAAAAACAATTCTGTGATTCGTTGTCTCCCGACCTTTCAGCCAATAGCATTCCATGAACTAGCTCACGTAAGTGAGAGCCTTTTCGTTTCCGAAACGTTGATAGCGGTATCGTATTTTACATGGTGAAATACTGTTAGTACTTTATGTTTTTTATTATTTTTTACTGTTTTATTATTCTTAGGCTAGGAAATACTTGTTTTATCTATAAAATAATGAAAATTTTAATGTTCACTAGGTCACGTGGGTGAGAGCCTTTTCGTTTTCCGAAACGTAGATAGTGGTATCGTATTTTACATGGTGAAAGTACTTTTAGTACTTTATGTTTTTTTTTATTATTTTTTACTGTTTTATTATTCTTAGGCTAGGAAATACTTGTTTTATCAATAAAATAATGAAAATTTTAATATTCACTAGGTCACGTAGGTGAGAGCCTTTGCGTTTTCCGAAACACTGATACCGGTATCGTATTTTACGTGGTGCAATACTGTTTACTATTTTTTACTGTTTTATTATTCTTAGGCTAAGAAATACGTTTTTTTTATCGATAAAATCATGAAACTACTGGAAATATAAATATATGCTAGCTCACGTAGCTGTGACCCCAGTACATTGTACGTTATCGGACTCTGTTTCGCATGATGCAATACCCTGTACTGTGAGTTATACTGTACGTACGTATATCTAAATTTATGTTTTTTACTATTTTTTTACTGTTTTATTATTCGTAGGCTGGGAAATAATTTTTTTTATCAATTAAATAAAAAAAAAATATTTTCAATAAAAAGAATGAAAATAATGAAAAATTTTTTTTTTCAATTTTTTAATATTTTTGCATATACCAATAAAAATAATAATTTATCAAAAAAAAAACCGCGATAGAGTGAGAACGCGAACCAAGAAGCGCGAATAACCGGGGTAACACTGTATTGGTTGAATGAACAAGAGTTAATTAAAGATGTCTCTCTCTCTCTCTCTCTCTCTCTCTCTCTCTCTCTCTCTCTCTCCAACATTCTATAGTACCCAACCACCCACACTCTCTTTTTCCCAGCCAACTAGAGAAGGGCACTGTACACAGTTATTAAAGTAAATAAACCAACAGATGTACAAACAATGATGAGCCCTTAATAATAATAATAATAATAATAATAATAATAATAATAATAATAATAATAATAATAATAATAATAATAATGATGATGATGATAATAATCTCCACAATCATCATCAAAGGAAAATTATTGTTGCCAATAATAATAATAATAATAATAATAATAATAATAATAATTAATAATAATAATAATAATAATAGGATCTAAGGAGAATTATTGGAATAGACATCATGAAAGTAATGCAGAGGTATATAAAAACCCAGCAGAGAGCTGGAGATTCATTACACATCTTTTATAATCCCTTCACATCTGACAGGTCATTACACTCTCCATCTCTGTTTCTCTTTACAGCCGATAAAGGCTGTTTTATTTTATCATTTTTTGGCCCATCCTGGTGTCACAATAATCTTAAAAAAAAAAAAAAAAATAGTGATACAGTGAATTCGCGAGAGGTGAATCGCGATATAGCGAGGGAGTACTGAATATATATATATATATATATATATATATATATATATATATATATATATATATATATATATATATATATATATATATATATATAATGGTGCTACTTAGTATTGAAATATTGATATTATTCGACTAGAATCTTCAATATGTTACATCAAAGTCTGATAAATAAATTTTATTTGAGCCTTGCTAAAACTTCTGAAACTCTATCTATAATATTATGCTATGATTATTTCCTACCAATATAAAATGATGCAAATAAGAACCACAAAACTGACTTAGAATCACTATAAATAAAAAAACAAGAACTACCAAATTTTTAAGAAGGATTGAGACATATCTGAGAGGGAAAAAACCCTACCTGTCTCATATCTCTCAGGTGGTGGATGAGGGATGCCTTTTCTGAATACACAGAATAAGAAGTTGGGGACCAAAACAAGAAGTATGGTAGCTGTAAGCTACTGATGGATAATGACTCCTTAAAATACAGAATCAAAAGATGAAACTGGATGGACCTTTAGTAGTGAATCATTCACAGATTACTAAACTGACAGACTGAAGTCTACAAGGCATATGGTAAGAATAAGAAAAGTGAGACACTATAGCTATTCCACTATTTTTTCAATAGGTATTGTTGGTGAAGGACCACAAAAAAGAACTTACCACCGTAGAAATAACTGTGTAAAGCAGTTGATCCTTTATCTGGATTTGTGCTTCAGCTGACAAAGTGGACCTAAACATACCTTGGCAATAGCTTTTATGTATATGCGTCCAAAGTTAGTTTCCATGTTATATATAAAATTACCTGTCCACTGAGAAGTGAAGAAGCAGTGTTTTCTGATCTGAAAAAAACAATATTTCCAAGTGGATAAACCACATTACGGAAGTTCTTTCTATATATATGAACTACTGTGAAGTGTTTGTGGTCGAGATTTATACAACTGAAATAGAATATATAAATAAAAAATGTAAATATTTGCAAAATACGGTTTCTTGGTGTGCATCGGCAGAATTTTCTGCTGAGTAAACAGAAAAAATGCTCACTGAAGCTAGGGAATGTGCCATATTTTTTATAGTGTGAAAAGGAAAACCATCTCCTAAAACAGATATGAGGAAACAAAAAAAAGAAAAGATGGTAAACACCGAACAAATCTCAAGAAATCTTTGAGATGGGTGGTAGATCAGAAAACAGGGCTGGAGGAGGAGCAGTAGGCCTAGCAGGGCCTTCCCTGCCCTCCTAAGCTGGAATGTGTGAGATGAAAAAGGAACTACAAGATCCAAGTGATAAACTAAAAATGCAGTGAGCAAGATACATGAAGAAAACGAAAAACTGAAAACGCCTCAGCATCGGCAGAACTTTCAGCTGCGCAAGTAGAAAAAAATGCTTGCTGACCCTAAGGAATGTGCCCCATTATCTGTAGTGTGACAAGGAAAACCCCTTCTTAAAAGAGATATGAAGAAACAAAGAAAAGAAAAGAATATAGAAAACACCGAACAAATATTTGAAAGGACTTGTGAAAGAAATCTTTGAGATGGGTAGTAGGAGATCAAAAAACAGGGGTGGAGGAGGAGCAGTAGGCCTAGTGAGGCCTTCTCCACCCTCCCAAGGTAAGCACCCATGTTGGAGATGTAAAGCAGAAGTAATGGCTGATGACACTGCACATGAATGTTGTGGTTGTGGTGCTTAGATCCATACAAAACGTGGTAAGATTAGCATCAACCTTTATAATATACTTGGTGATACCTATGATCATTATGAACTTGAAATAAAATCTAAACCCTGTGTAGCTTTAAAGAGAAATTACAATATGTTGATGATAGACATGGATGAGACAAAAAAGGAACTAACAGATATAAATGATAAACTAAAAATTGCAGTGAGTAAGATAAATGAAGACAATTCTCTTCAGAATATAAGAAGAGACATGACAATCTCTATTCAAATAAAGCTGGACCAGATACATGCATATGCAGTGAAGAATATATTGAATGTTAAGCCAAAAGATGAGAACTTTTTGAAGACCAAAAGAAGCAAATACAAAATTCCTCATCAACTATACCTGTTGATAGTTCACTCGTTATGAATTTTCAAACTAAGGAAAACTTGGGGAAAGCTTTAGATGATGAAGACAGGTTAAAACTATAACTACAGTAGGAAACACCTTTGCCCCTAAAATCATGATCACATATGTACAGAAACCAAGCTCGAATGGAGATGGTGATGTGGAGGATGAAGAAATAATTGAAACTATTGTATGGGAAAATGAATACCTAAAGAGTGTAATCAATGATAATGATGACTTGAGGGTTGTCAGGATGAGGCCTGCAAAGAATGGATTGAAACATGTGACCCTTAGATGTTCATCTGAGGTAAGGAAAAAGCTTTATGAAAATGGTGACTACATTTACAAGGAATCAAGCAAATACAAAGTGTACAACACTTAACATGTCACTGTATGTCATTATTGTCAGGAGTACTGACATACAGATGAAAAATGCAAAGAAAAAGCAGAAGGAAAAGTTCCTACTTGTGGAAAATGTTCAAATGGGTATCTAACAAAAACATGCAACAAAGGCGAAAAGAAGAGCGAAAACTGTGTGCACCGAGGAAATACTTCAGACACTGGGAATGCATCAGGGACTCATGATGTATAAAACTGAACTGGGGAAAATTATCAATAATAAGAATCATGGCTTCTAATACTCTAGTACATTGTGCGTTGATAAACATACAAACTGTATCGAATAAATGATATTAGAGAACTGATAAATGAACTTTCCTATGATATATATTAATATTATCTGAGACGTGGTTAAAGAAGATAAGGTTTCGAAAATAAATATATCATGTGGATTGAAAGTCTAGATTTCAAAAAGAAGCTGAAATCTCTTTTATTCAGTATATGCTAAGATGTACAAGAGAGCATAATCGGTGACGAATATAAAGATTAAATAAGTGAGGTTTGGTCTGGCAGGACATCCTAGGGGTGAATGCCGGACCTTAAACATACAAGATCTCCAAGTTGAATTTTTTTCAGATGAAGAATATCATGACAGACCAATGCATGCCTAATGTCACGCCAACTACTTTTGTGAAATAAATGTATCTATTTATAAATGTGCAGTTTGATGAAAGCTGCGAGGTAGTCTATACAAATATGAATATCACTGACATATGCATTAATAAGTAAAGGCTCTTATGAGGAAAAGTAACATACAGCCCTATGTAAAGATAAATAACCCCATAAATGGTTTAGTTAGGTCAGGTGATTTTCCCTGTAAATATGAATAATCCCAGAGCACCTTGGGGTTACTCTTCTTTACAATACCCTAAGTAAGTATATACAGTTATGCGTACCCTAATTATATGATTAGTATTCATACCCACATTGACATATTTTTCAGGACTGGATTGCTATATTAAACGATGTAAATTCTGGTTCACTGCCAAAATATTTCACGGAAAATAATTACACAATGGAGGTAAATGAAACAGGGACGTTCATGAACTCCGATGGAGTCACAGGTACATGGACAGCAATGGCTTACATTGTTCACAACACCAGCAAGCCCTATTCAAATGTTTCAATGATTAGCTTGAACTCATATCTTGTAAATGGAAACAAGTACTCCATGGGAACTCATAGCAGAAGTAACTACATTGACGCTGAAGGGGAAACATTCTGGAGTACTAATCAAAAGACCTGGACATTTGTTGAAGATAACGGTAAACATACATTAATCGGAAATTCATCTGTCTATGCTAATGGAAGAGCTGAAATGACCAGTGTTAACACAGCACAGTTCTTTATTATGGGAACTGAATTAACCAATATGAGTAATTATATCACAGTCACATTTACTCACACTAACATAAATGAAACTATTGGAAATGTACTGTGCTTACTAGATGGAAACACTAACATGACATCTATTCCATTAAATGTTAGTGCATCTGCAGTTCACAAGCCAAACGGACACTTCCCTAGCAGAATCGTACACAAACAATTTAAACCATCTGAAAAAACTCATACAACTGTGAATTTTAGAGGTAATTTCACAGCAGGTGACGAAGGTGTCTATTATTCGCAATCTAATGGAACAAGCATAAGTGCAACAGCAACAATTTCAACTTCCTTGTCTTTGGATGGCCACTACTCCGTTACAAATAAGCTTCTAAATAAACAGCATCCAAGTCCTTTGCAAAGTTTAATCATGTACTTTGATCTTTTCAAAACACTGATTTACTAAATGTAACTTAATTTGTATTACTGATATTTGAGTACTGGTAAATATAACTTTTACTTTTTCATTAAATTAGGGATATAGTTGGCTTTGATTATTATTATACAGTTATATTAGCAACATATGGATATACTACTGACGCACCTTTTTGTGTCGCAATTGCTCTCCATTCAAAAGGGGGCAGCACAAAATCATGAGTAAGAAGAAAAAAGATTGTATACTATAACAAAAACTAACTGGGAAAGAAAGGCAACAATGCCAGCAGTGTTTCTGTGAAATAAAATCTAGAAAATAAAAAAACACAAGTAAAATAAATTTACAATGAAAGAGCAAATGAATACACAAATTGTAGAGAAGAATACAGAAGGTGGAGGCCACAGTAACACAGTGGGAGAGCTCTCGACTCAAGAAGTGACAACCCTGTGTTCCAGCTTACCTTGCAAGGTATTAGCATAAAGTATTAGCAAGGGCATCTAGCCTTAGTTCTCCGGCTCTAAATTGTCTGTCTCTCCCCCTACTTGCATGGTAGTAATAGACATATATAAAATCAGTAAAAAGTAAAAAGGGAGGAATACTGAAAGTGTAAAACTGGTGACAGATGTTGAATGTCATGGCTGTTAACAAAGATGTGTAATGGGGTAATTCCAATCTCTAGTGGCAGACCGCGATGAAATGAGCACTATGATCAACAAAAATAGCCCTTCCTAATTCATGCTATCAGGGGTGTCACATCCCGACGCACGCACAGGTAAATAAGAAACCAAAATATACGGCTTTATCTAAAAGAGAAAGAGTATTAGTTACTAATGTAATGAAGATAAATTTTTCTATAGACTGGAATAAATTACTAGTTGGACATTATATTATGGCTTTGTATTTCTTACTAACAAAGAAGTTAACTGAACATAACATATATTCAAAATTATTCCAGCAGGAACGAAGATAACTATAAAATCCTGATGATGATGTTGTTGCCATTTGTGTCACTATCAATCCCCATTCAAATGGGGGTGAACACAGACAGGTTGGAGCAGGGTATCTAAGACTGGATGACATTCCTAACATCTTCCCAAGACCCTAATACAGTACATACGATACTAGAACAACTGCTAAGAAGAAAAAGTTTAAAGAAACTTAAGATACAGTTGTCTGGCTCCTTGTGAACTTTTCAGTAACATTGTTTTAAACATTTGAGGTTGTAATATACTGTATTAAGAAAAACTAAAAATATTTTTCCTTAAAAAACTACATTATGGCAACTACTGAACTATTTTTACATGAATATAAATTACTAAAGATTAAGTTTAAGTATCTTACAGTATTCTAGGATGATTAAAAGCTAAAAGGAGG
>JAXCGZ010002706.1:0-12500 GCA_037179515.1 Halocaridina rubra
ATATATATATATATATATATATATATATATATATATATATATATATATATATATATATATATATATATATATATATATATATATATATATATATATATATATATATATATATATATATATATATATATATATATATATATATATATATATATATATATATATATATATATATATATATATATATATATATATATATATATATATATATATATATATATATATATATATATATATATATATATATATATATATATATATATATATATATATATATATATATATATATATATATATATATATATATATATATATATATATATATATATATATATATATATATATATATATATATATATATATATATATATATATATATATATATATATATATATATATATATATATATATATATATATATATATATATATATATATATATATACATGTATATATATATATATATATATATATATATATATATATATATTATATATATATATATGGTATAATATATAATATATCCCTCGCACTGTCACCCAGGGCATGTCAAATCATACATATATAGCAAACATACATGACCTCTATATATCTCTGTATGTATGCTTTTCTATATATCATATATATATATATGTATATATATATATATATATATATATATATATATATATATATATATATATATATATATATATATATATATATATATATATATATATTTATATATATATATATATATATATATATATATATATATATATATATATATATATATATATATATATATATATATATATATATATATATATATATATATATATATATATATATATATATATATATATATATATATATATATATATATATATATATATATATATATATATATATATATATATATATATATATATATATATATATATATATATATATATATATATATATATATATATATATATATATATATATATATATATATATATATATATATATATATATATATATATATATATATATATATATATATATATATATATATATATATATATATATATATATATATATATATATATATATATATATATATGTATATATATATATATATATATATATATATATATATATATATATATATATATATATATATATATATATATATATATATATATATATATATATATATATATATATATATATATATATATATATGTATATATATATATATATATATATATATATATATATATATATATATATATATATATATATATATATATATATATATATATATATATATATATATATATATATATATATATATATATATATATATATATATATATATATATATATATATATATATATATATATATATATATATATATATATATATATATATATATATATATATATATATATATATATATATATATATATATATATATATATATATATATATATATATATATATATATATATATATATATATATATATATATATATATATATATATATATATATATATATATATATATATATATATATATATATATATATATATATATATATATATATATATATATATATATATATATATATATATATATATATATATATATATATATATATATATATATATATATATATATATATATATATATATATATATATATATATATATATATATATATATATATGCTTGTTTATATGGTTGTGTGTGCATGCATGTGTATATATGTATGGATACTTGTATGTCCCTAATTATATATATATATATATATATATATATATATATATATATATATATATATATATATATATATATATATATATATATATATATATATATATATATATATATATATATATATATATATATATATATATATATATATATATATATATATATATATATATATATATATATATATATATATATATATATATATATATATATATATATATATATATATATATATATATATATATATATATATATATATATATATATATATATATATATATATATATATATATATATATATATATATATATATATATATATATATATATATATATATATATATATATATGTATATATATATATATATATATATATATATATATATATATATATATATATATATATATATATATATATATATATATATATATATATATATATATATATATATATATATATATATATATATATATATATATATATATATATATATATATATATATATATATATATATATATATATATATATATATATATATATATATATATATATATATATATATATATATATATATATATATATATATATATATATATATATATATATATATATATATATATATATATATATATATATATATATATATATATATATATATATATATATATATATATATATATATATATATATATATATATATATATATATATATATATATATATATATATATATATATATATATATATATATATATATATATATATATATATATATATATATATATATATATATATATATATATATATATATATATATATATATATATATATATATATATATATATATATATATATATATATATATATATATATATATATATATATATATATATATATATATATATATATATATATATATATATATATATATATATATATATATATATATATATATATATATATATATATATATATATATATATATATATATATATATATATATATATATATATATATATATATATATATATATATATATATATATATATATATATATATATATATATATATATATATATATATATATATATATATATATATGATATATATATGCATATAAATAAAACAACATATATATATATATATATATATATATATATATATATATATATATATATAATATATATATATATGATAATATCTCTATACCATATATATACTATATATATATATATATACCTATATATATACTATATATATATATATATATATATATATAATTATGGTAGCGTGGTTGGTGAAAGACATCTTCTTATTCATAGTTTATTCTTATTTTAACATCTATGTACTCAGAGCTCCTATTACTACAGTTCCTGTCACGACTAATCCCTGAGTCCTACCCCCAAGAGGGGGAGGCTAACTCAGCTGTACTGTGTTAACTCTGCTGCTGGCAAGGCCCGGTCTCTAACTCTAACTAACTGTGTCTGCCCTGGGTGGTTCTTGAAATACCCCCAGGGGCAGGGCGTGGCTTGACATCCAATCCTGCCAATGAAATCAAGTGACATCTAGTCCTGCAAATCAACGCCAGGTTCGAAGTGGAGTTCCGCCTACTTCCGGGGAGGAGCTATTGGGCATTTCTCCAGGACATGTACTTACGTACGGGCCACATGTTTGTGTTTCTTGTGGTTCAGGAAATGGCTAACTTCCTGGCCTTTCCTCCTCTCTCCAGGTTCCGGTCATATATCTCCTTGACACTTTCTACAAACATTGTAATAAAATATCTGTGCCCTCGACCAACCGTTACCCCTCAAGATTTGTTACAAGTTTCAGATTCTGGCTTCAGCATGACGGAAGTCATACGACAGTACTTTGAGAAGGTAACCAGCTTTGGTCACGAAATTAATAAGTACTTTATATATATATATTTTCGATGTTTTATTTAATGGACTTTTCTTATCATTTTAGACTCTATGTTAACAGTTTAGTGTTATTAATATATATATATATATATATATATATATATATATATATATATATATATATATATATATATATATATATATATATATATATATATACATATATATATATATATATATATATATATATATATATATATATATATATATATATATATATATATATATATATATATATATATATATATATATATATATATATATATATATATATATATATATATATATATATATATATATATATATATATATATATTAATAACATTGAACTGTTAACATACAGTCTAAAATGATAAGAAAAGAAGCTGCTAACTGATTTACGTGTTCATCAATCAAGACGAAAATCTCCAGTCTTATTTAATAACAATTTACAACTGCACTTGCCCTGCAATTTGAATGGCTCATTCCCTAGCTTATTAGTTAGTTTGAGAAATTTCTATTTTCTTTTTATTGTCAGTTGTGACACATTGATCGATATCATGGTAAAATATGTTTCATGGTCTCACATATAATAATGTTTATATGATCATTATTTATGCTCATATAGTATGGGATTTGAATTATATGCAAAAACAACCCAAAGGGATTTGGGAAGAAAGAGTAAAATTAATATAGGCATTTAGTAGAATGCGTTCATTTTCTAGCTTATCTGTTACCTGAGAGTTTTTTTTTTTATTTTGCTTGAATAGTAAAAAAAATTTAATTACTGAATTGCATGCAAAATATACAATGCTATTTACTATGGACTATTGAGAGAAGCAATTGAAAGAAAAAAATAATAATTAAGAGACTTTCTTAACTTTAAAAATTACGGGTCAATTGCTGATAGTTTAGAGAGGAGACTTTTTTATGTAGGAAGAGAATTGCTCTTGCGGTAACCTCTTTGCTACATAAGTTTATTGTTATTATTTACCTTGAAATTTAGAAGAGAAATATTTGAAACACACTTTTGTAATCGTCTCTCCTTGAAAACTTTCTCACGTTAATCAGCTTTATGCAGCATGAACATAATAATCACTATTCATTATAACGAAGCCCCTAAGTCAACATACCATATTTTCTTACGAAACAAACTCTTCTACTCAGCTGTTTTCTTTCTTATTTATTTATTTATTTATATAACTTGTTTTTTTCGAAGATCCTTATAACCTCCATTGCTTACATGAAGAAGGAATAAATTGGTGCACAATGAGAGCCGTAAAAACTTTTGTTGACCAGGCAGGAATATGAAAATGATGATTAGATTCTCTCTCTCTCTCTCCTCTCTCTCTCTCTCTCTCTCTCTCTCTCTCTCTCTCTCTCTCTCTCTCTCTCTCTCTCTCTCTCTCTCTCTCTCTCTCTCTCTCTCTGTATATATATATATATATATATATATATATATATATATATATATATATATATATATATATATATATATATATATATATATCTATCTATCTATCTATATATATATATATATATATATATATATATATATATATATATATATATATATATGTATATATATATATATATATATATATATATATATATATATATATATATATATATATATATATATATATATATATATATATATATATATATATATATATATATACGTATATATATATATATATATATATATATATATATATATATATATATATATATATATATATATATATATATATATATATATATATATATATGTATATATATATATACATATATATATATATATATATATATATATATATATATATATATATATATATATATATATATACATATATAAATATAAATATATATATATATATATATATATATATATATATATATATATATATATATATATATATATATATATATATATATATATATATATATATATATATATATATATATATACATATATATATATATATATATATATATATATATATATATATATATATATATATATATATATATATATATATATATATATATATATATATATATATATATATATATATATATATATATGTATATATATATATATATGATATATATATATATATATATATATATATATATATATATATATATATATATATATATATATATATATATATATATATATATATATATCTTACTCTAGGTGTTTTCATGTACATAGTATAGAAAGACTTGAAAGATACTTTCCCCTATAAGAATAGGTGTCCTCTATTCAGATTACACGTTTATAGTTCTGATGCAAATTTTCTTTCATCATCAAATGCAAGCGTATCGTCTCTGGTTAAAGGAAATGTTGATTATTCTAGAGATGGAACATATACTACTGAGAAAGGTGACCATTCTATACCTTCCAACTACTGACCAATTGCCCTAACCTCTTCTATCGCTAAGATAGTCGTAACTTTGCTCAATTCTTAAGTCTTAAAATATCTTGAATCCAACTCTATTAATCTGATCACTAAACAGGCATCTTCAAGTCAAGATCCAATGGTAACCTCCTGTTCTATCTCACTTATGTATGGTCATTTTCTCTGAAGAATTTTGGGGAATCCATTGTTATCTTCCTTGATATCTCTAAGGCTTTTTACAGTGTTGTATAAGGCTCTGTTAGTCAAACATGCTACCCATGGCAATCCCTTTTCTCTCTGTTTTCTGATTTCCAGGTTTCTTTCCGATTGTTCAATATCGATGGTTGTTGACGGCTTTACTAATAACTCATTCCCATTTACCAGTCGTGTTCCACAGGGCTTTGTTCTTTCACCTAACATGTTCCATCTCTTCATCAACAGTCTTCTCCAGTTCCCATCTTCTTTTCTCCACGCTTTTGCTACATTCATGCTTTTCATTTTCCTTCTGCTTTCCCTTCATGATCTTACTCTACTACTCGGAATCAGTATTATATCACTCTTATTTAAACTCTTACCTCCGGTTGACAGAGAGTATGAGTGTGGATTACCCAAATTTTAGTTCAATTTAACACCCGTTGATAAAGTTTATGGCTATCTCCTAATCTTTTTCTTCTTCTGATAGACCTATTGTCTTCGATAGCAATGAAATTGACTCCTTTAATGCTATTAATATATTGAGAACTCAGATAGCCTTTGAATTTCGAAAACTGCATCTAAAAATCTGAGTTTTGTTTCGTTTTCGTCATCACTTTTCCTCTTCACACTTTCTAATGTCTTAAAAAGTATTCCCTTTTGCTGATTATAATACTGCATCACATATGAGACACTTCTTATACTCATCTTCTGGATAGGATTGAATCTAAAGTCATCCGAGTCAATAATGACCCTTCTTTTACGTCTAATCTGCATTTTCTTTCTCTTCTCAGAAAGGTTTCTTTTATTTTTCTTTTCTATCGATACTACTTCCATTGCTGCTCTGAGGAGTTGGTGAATTATATCTCTTTCCACTGTTGAGGACGTGTAGCACATACCAGGTGACCACATCATACAGGTATTGTGTTAATATTTGTAGCTTGTGGATTGGTAGGTGTGGTGATTAACTGCTTCTTTCATTCCACCACCAAACTCTGAAACTCTCTTCATCCTTCAGTCTATCTTCGTTTTTATAAACTTTATTCCTTCAAATAGCTGATCTATCGTCATCTCAGGGCATAACCCTGCCATTTTTCTAGGTCTCCATTACTTGACTATTTTTTCAGCTTGTCCGCTCTTTATTGTTTATCATTCTGTTATTTCTGTTTTTTCTATAGGCTACTGATTTACTTTGTCACAGTGTTTTCTTGGGGCCTGAGTTAAATGAGGGCAATTTCGTTTGCTTGTCCCAGTGGCATACTCAGTAGAATAAATATTTGGTTTCTATGAAAATTTTAACCTCAGTATTTCTGTAAAGGGAAGGTTTTGCAAATTGCAACTTGTGTAGATTCCAGTTTTTTCTATTTCTCATCACAAGTGATCAGAAAAGGGCGTTGCATAACCAGAGACCATTTGATAAATTGAAATCGGAGAGTTCATAGACGAACTTTACTAACAGTGTCTACATAAGACTCTACAGAAATCAGTCCTGGCAAGCACTCCTGCAGAACTAATATTTGACCCAAGTGAGATGAGAAATGTATTTCCCATTCAAACATATTTGCACCTTTGTCGACCAGCAAATGAAGTTACCATGTTTTAGGACAGTGAACTTCTCACCTAGAGGCCACTGTTGTTGGCATGTAAAGAAATATTCGCAACTTGAAATGTGATATTTTGGAAGGGGGGGGGTGCTCCTTTCTTTAGCATAGTCCTGTACCAACCGATCCATCTCGTTCCCTCTTTCTTCTGACCTGAGTCGGGTTCCATTCTTCCTCAGGAAAATTCCTTGGCTTATATCTATCTATCTATATATATATATATATATATATATATATATATATATATATATATATATATATATATATAGTGTGTGTGTGTGTGTGTGTGTGTGTGTGTGTGTGTGTGTGTGTGTGTGTGTGTGTGTGTGTGTGTGTGTGTGTGTGTGTGTGTGTGTGTGTGTGTGTGTGTGTGTGAAAGAAGGAAAGAGATGGGCAAAGTAAATTGCCCTCGTCGGCCCGGCCACCAAGAAAACACAAAGCAAAGACAAGAGGATATGAGAAATGTTGTTTCTTGTGAGATGTGAATGGATAGAAAGAGATGTATATTGAGTACACTAAAATATTCAGTGTAAATGTAGGTATTGGAAAAGAACCAAAACGTAAAAAATAAAAATAAATAAATAAATAAATATATATATATATATATATATATATATATATATATATATATATATATATATATATATATATATATATATATATATATATATATATATATATATATATTAAGCACACTACATATGTGAAAACATGAATCATTTTTTACCCCGACCGGGACTCGAACCTAGGACTTATGATTACTAAGTCAAGGCGCTACCACTACACCACAGAAGGTTAAAAGGAACCCAACCTTATAGCTTATATCTGCTATACTTAGGAATGAACGCATTCTAACTGAATGCCACTATGTTCATATTACAGATTCCCCAACCTCACTCGTGGCTTCATTTTAGCATTTAATTCAATTCCCAATCTCATTCGGGCCATGAAATAACCTATTAAGCACATTACATATGTGAAAACATTAATCATTTTTTACCCCGACCGGGACTCGAACCTAGGACTTATGATTACTAAGTCAAGGCGCTACCACAGAATTGAATTAAATGCTAAAATGAAGCCACGAGTGAGGTTGGGGAATCTGTAATATGAACATAGTGCCATTCAGTTAGAATGCGTTCATTCCTAAGTATAGCAGATATAAGCTATAAGGTTGGGTTCCTTTTAACCTTATGTGGTGTAGTGGTAGCGCCTTGACTTAGTAATCATAAGTCCTAGGTTCGAGTCCCGGTCGGGGTAAAAAATGATTCATGTTTTCACATATGTAATGTGCTTAATAGGTTATTTCATGGCCCGAATGAGATTGGGAATTGAATTTAATGCTAAAATGAAGCCACGAGTGAGGTTGGGAAATCTGTAATATGAACATAGTGGCATTCAGTTAGAATGCGTTCATTCCTAAGTATAGCAGATATAAGCTATAAGGTTGGGTTCCTTTTAAGCTTCTGTGGTGTAGTGGTAGCGCCTTGACTTAGTAATCATAATTTCTAGGTTCGAGTCCCGGTCGGGGTAAAAAATGATTCATGTTTTCACATATGTAATGTGCTTAATAGGTTATTTCATGGCCCGAATGAGATTGGGAATTGAATTAAATGCTAAAATGAAGCCACGAGTGAGGTTGGGGAATCTGTAATATGAACATAGTGGCATTCAGTTAGAATGCGTTCATTCCTAAGTATAGCAGATATAAGCTATAAGGTTGGGTTCCTTTTAACCTTCTGTGGTGTAGTGGTAGCGCCTTGACTTAGTAATCATAAGTCCTAGGTTCGAGTCCCGGTCGGGGTAAAAAATGATTCATGTTTTCACATATGTAATGTGCTTAATAGGTTATTTCATGGCCCGAATGAGATTGGGAATTGAATTAAATGCTAAAATGAAGCCACGAGTGAGGTTGAGGAATCTGTAATATGAACATAGTGGCATTCAGTTAGAATGCGTTCATTCCTAAGTATAGCAGATATAAGCTATAAGGTTGGGTTCCTTTTTACCTTCTGTGGTGTAGTGGTAGCGCCTTGACTTAGTAATCATAAGTCCTAGGTTCGAGTCCCGGTCGGGGTAAAAATGATTCATATATATATATATATATATATATATATATATATATATATATATATATATATATATATATATATATATATATATAGTAAGGAAGCCCATCAGTGAAACAAAACTTATAAAACAATGCTATATTTCAGATCCTAACTGGATCCCTTCTCAAGCACAACTTCTCAAGTTGTGCTTGAGAAGGGATCCAGTTAGGATCCGAAATATAGCATTGTTTTATAAGTTTTGTTTCACTGATGGGCTTTCTTACTATTTAGTGCTGTATGCTAACAGTTTGTACTTATATATATATATATATATATATATATATATATATATATATATATATATATATATATATATATATATATATATACATATGTGTGTGTGTGTGTGTGTGTGTGTGTGTGTGTGTGTGTGTACACCATAGTGAGAAGTTTAATTCTTCTCACACTGAAGTGGGAGGCAGTGAGACCCTTGATTTCTCTAATACTCACGATCTGGAGCAAATTATCATATATCTGACTCGTGTTCCCAATCGACACAAACAAGCAACAAACATTCTTGACCTATTTCTTACTTCTTACCCTTCAAACTACTCATATTCTGTGCTTTCCCCTCTTGGTAAATCTGACCACACTGTGATCTCAACCTTTTCCAATTCTGTTCCCCCTCCATCAATTCATCCTACTCAGTGCTGCCTTTAGCACGCTGAGTGTAGCCAATGTGAAGGTTTGTCTAACTTCTTCTCTGACTTTCAATGGAATGACTACTGCTTTTGGTCCCGCAACTCTGATCAGGTACCCTTAAAAGTTGCCGAGATAATTACCTCGAGCATGGAGGCGTTTATCCCTTTCTCTATGAAATCTTTTTCTCCCCCTTACTCCTTGGCTTGACCGTGCCTGCTCCATGTCTATTCAGGCCAGGGATCAAACACACCGGTTGTACAAAGCCTTTACCTCTGATTTAACTCGCTCTGCTTTAATTGCAGTTAATAATCACTGTAATGCTCAGATTTGAAGATGAAAAGCTTTCTTTATAAGAAGGAAAGTAGATGATCTTAACTCCTCTCCCAATGATAAATGTTTCTGGTCTTTATCCAACAAGTTCTCCAAAAACTTATGTAATTCAAGCTTTCCCTCTCTCATTCATTCTCATGGTTTTATAGCTTGCTCTCCCATGGACAAACCCACTCTCTTTGGCTCTCATTTTTCTGCCAACTCTTCCTTGAACAATTCCAGCGCATCTGTCCCTCAATCTTTACCACTCTCTAACTCTATGCCCTCCTTTATTCTTTCTTCACACAAACTTCGTATGGTTCTTCACTTGCTAAAGACGAACAAAGAATCTGGCTTTGATGGTATCACTGCAAGGTTCCTCAAGGAGTTTGCGGTGAACTGGCTCCCGTGCTTTGCCATCTTTTTCACCTCATTCTCTCAACTAGTATCTATCCTTCATCTTGGGAGCATGCTCTATTGCAACCTGTTCCTAAGAAAGATGACCGTTCTATTCCTTTAATCTACCAACCTATTGCCCTAACCTCTTCAATCGCTAAACTTTTCGCTTTGCTCCATGTTCACTTTTTGAAACGTCTTTAATCTAACTCACTAATCTCTGTTCACTGGTATGGCTTCCACAAGGCAAGATCCAATGTGACCTCCTGTCCTAGCTTAATCATGTATGGTTATCATCTCTGAGAAACTACAGGGTATCCTTTGTCATCGCCTTGATACCTCTAAACCTTTTGACAGAGTCAAACACAAGGCTCTTTTGGCCAAACTTTCTGCCTGTGACTTTACCCTACTCTCTGTTCTCTGATTTTATGACTGCTCTATATCTGTGGTTGTTGATGGTGCAATATCTAGCCCATTCCATGTTAGCAATGTTGTTCCAGAGGACTCTGTTCTTTCACCTACTCTGCTCCTTTTCTTCATCAACGATCTTATTCAGTCCCATCTTCCTCTCTTCTTCAAGCCTTTGCCTACGATTCTACCCTTCATTTTTCCTCTGCCCTTTTTTCACAACCTTCATATATTACTCGTAAACAGTCTGTTATCACTCTTTCTTCAACTCTCAACTCAAATTTGCAGAGGGTATTTGAGTAGGGCATGCAAAATTTAATGTAATTTAATGCCTCCAAGTCACAGTTTCTGACTATCTCCTTATCTTCTTCTCCTCTTGACAGCCCTATTGTCTTCGAAAGTAACGAAATTTACTCTTTTAATGCGATCAATATATTATGAATCCATATAGCCTCTAACTGGTGTTGGAGGAATCATATAATCCAAATTTCTAAATCTGCATTCAAAAACTTGAGGGTTCTGTTTTGGTTTTGTCATTGCTTCAACTCTTTACAGTTACTTAAACTCTATAAAGGTCTTATCCGTCCCTGATTAAAATGCTGTTTGCACATCTGGATTGCTTCTTTTTATACTTATATCCTTAATAGGGTTGAATCTAAGGAGTCAGGTTCATTAATGACCCTTCTCTTACTTATAATCTGAAGTTTCTTTCTCTTGGTCATAAGGTATCATCGCTTTGCTGATGAGTTGGCGAGTTACTTTTCTCCCACACTCGCCATATGGCTTCATTTCACA
>JAXCGZ010002706.1:20000-35000 GCA_037179515.1 Halocaridina rubra
TTCTGCCTTGAGGGAAATCTAGAAGAGTTGCCAGAGGTGGAGCCATCACATCACATTACCTAATTTTTTGTGTAAACTGGGGAAAGCTCTTAAGCCGTTTTACCTGATCCTGTGGTTCTATATATTGTTAAAATCAGTATCCTTCCCATTTATATTAACTAGTTAGTTAGTTTGATACACGAAAAAATTGAATAATAAAAGAAAAAAAATTACCAAATACCCATCTGTCAACAGTACTGAGTTAAGTTGCCAAGTAGTACAGCAGTCTTATTTTCTTCATTTTTTTTGCTTTTCTTTTAGCTTTCTCTTTTACTATTTTGTTATTTTGTATATATATTGAGTTAAATGTAAAGTCTAAATCCCGTGATAACATATCTTGGTTAGCAAGTCAGTTTATCAGTTAGGAAGAATATATAACAGAAACAGGTGGGTGCCACCTCAAACACAAATTCGAATTTTCCTTCAGGTTTGACTTTTGTTTTTCTTTTTCTTTTATACTTAAATTACCATGGTCAAGTTTTTAAGTTAAGATGTGTGTTACCAGAAAGGAGACAAACTGAGTCACTAAATAGCACTTATATGGAGATATAAAAATTCTGTGTGAAGCTAAATTAGAAGTTTTTCTCTTTTCTTTTTTTTCCTCTTTCTCGTCTTCTTTCTATATTCTGTGAGAGGGAGAACATAAAAATGAAGCCATCTCTGTCCCAAACCTCTCCCACCCATGGGTCGGGAGAAGGGGTAGTCATCAGGGGACTCAAACAGAGAATCAAGAAGTTAGAGGAAATGGTTATAAGCCTTGATGATAAAATTCGGAATATGGATGGAGAAATGAAAGAGAATGAAACACTCAGAGAACAAATAAGATCTTTGGAGGAAGCAAATAAAGCACAAGGGCAGGAGAGAAAGGAACTAGAAAAAAGAATAAAGAAGCTGGAAGGGGAAAAGAGTCAACTAGAATCTAGAATTTCTAAACAAGAAGATAAAAACAAACAGCTGAATGACAACCTAAAGGAATTAGATGTTAGCTCACTGCTCTCTTCTGAGAGAGACGAGATTGCTGCTTGGAATGTTCAGATTAAGGAAAACATTGAACAGTTCAGAAAAGAGTTCCAGGAGCTGAATATGGAAAATGATGCCATGAAAACGTCCTTTGCTGATGCACTAAAGGGGAATGTGGCAGTAAAAGAGGCTGTAAAGGTGGTGGCACTGGAAAACATACAAACAGTTGACTATAAAGAGACAGTAATCGAAAAAATGAAAGACGTTGTGATGGAAAGGGCAAACCCACTCATCAGACAGGCACTTGATAAGGAGAAGACAGTGGTAATCTCAGGCATAAGTGAATCCCAGGAGCCAACATGGCAGGGGAGACTTGAAGAAAATAAAGCTAACGTTGTAGACCTGATAAGAAAGCTTGGAGTAGTATGTGGTCCTGAGGATATTGTAAACATACACCAACTAGGTAAATATTCGAGGGAAGGAAAGCCGAGACCAACAAAAGTAACCTTTGAGAGAGGGGAGACATGTAGGGAAATATTGTTGAGAAAAAAAAGTCTAAAAGACCTTCAAGAATGCAAAGAAGTGTTCATTAGACGATACAGAACACAGGAAGAGATGGGAAAGATCAAAAACTTGTTGCAAGAGGCAAGAAGGTTAAATGATGAAAGAAATGAAGAAGAGAAGAAAAATTTTCGTTACAGAATACTTCCAGACAAAGGGGAGATAAAGAAGATAATGACAGAAGATCAGGGGATGGGGCCTCATTAAGATTGTTATACACAAATGCTGATGGATTAGCTGGTAAGGCAGTAGAATTAAAAGATAGGATTCACAACAGTAAGGCAGATATAGTAGCAATTACAGAGACTAAGTTGAGTGAGGACATAAACAGTGTCACAGTTTTTCCTAAGGGCTTCAGAATACTAAGGGTCGAAAGATCTGAGAGGACTGGTGGAGGGATAGCACTGCTCATAAGTGAGAGGATTCAAGTTGAAGAAATAAACTTGGCTATAGAAAGTGAGTTCAAGGAATTTCTTGTTGCTCGCATAAATACTGGGTCAGAGAGCATTATAATAACTGTTGTATACAACCCACCAAGGAACCAAAATAGGCTTGAAATTTATGAGGAAAGTCATATAGGTACGATTGAAGTCATAAACTCAGTTGTTAACATGGCACGGGAGAAAAAATGTAGGATTTTGATTATGGGAAACTTTAATCATAAAGAGATAGATTGGATAAATCTTGACCCATACAGTGGTGAGGACTCATTTGGGGCAAGATTCCTAGATTGCGTACAAGGGAATTTCCTACACCAACATGTAATGGAACCAACAAGAGCCAGGGGTGGGGATGAGCCATCACTACTTGATCTAGTGTTCACAGATAATGTGTTGGATATTGAGAATATTGAGTATGAACCACCAATTGGAAAGAGTGACCACTGTGTGTTGTTGATGGAGTATATCATTGAAGACATTCTTCCTGAGAGTAGAGGCACTGAGGACATGAGGAGGAACTATCCGAAAGGAGATTACATCAAAATGAATGAGCTTTTTGCAGTTATTGACTGGAGAACCTTATTTTACAACAAATCTGTACAAGAAATGTATGACATCTTTTGTGAGAAATATGGGAAGATAGTAGATTGCTGCATACCTGTCACCAAAGTAGGTGTAATTCATGCCAGAGAGAAATGGTTTGATAATGGGTGTAAAAGAGCTAAGGAGTGGAGAGACAAATGCTGGAAAAGGTATAGGAGGAGAAAAAACATAAATGCCTGGCAAACCTACAAAAGAGCAAGAAATGACTACCTAAGTAAAAGGAGAGAGGCAGAGAGAGATTATGAGAGGGACATCACCAGGAAGGCTAAAGAAAATCCCAAGCTTTTCCACAGCTTTATCAGAGGAAAACTGAAGGTAAAAGAACAGGTTTTAAGGCTAAAGAGAGCGGATGGAAGCATCACTGAGACGGACGAAGAGATCTGCAAAGAATTGAACAAGGAGTTTCAGTCAGTATTTACAGTAGAAAATACCCCACCCCCTCAGATTGCAGTGATAGAAGCTCAAGGGCCGGTATTAGAGAACATCAACCTTACAGCCACAGAGGTATGCAAAGCGCTGATGGATTTAGATGTTCATAAAGCTACAGGCCCTGATGACATATCCCCTCATGTGCTTAAAAAATGCGCAAACACAATATCAGTGGCACTAAGTATCATATTTAAGGAGTCACTGGAGTCGGGGGAGATTCCAAGATGCTGGAAACAAGCAAATGTGATACCTATCTTCAAAAAGGGAAGGAGGGATACGGCTCTGAACTATAGACCAGTTTCCTTGACCAGCATAGTTTGCAAACTTATGGAGAAACTACTAAGGAAACATATCTCTCTTCACTTGGAATCCTTCAACTTTTTGTCAGTGAGGCAACATGGCTTCAGAGAAGGAAGATCAACAGTAACAAACTTATTAGAATTTTATGATGAGGTAAGCCAAATCTTACAGGAAAGAGAGGGCTGGGCAGATTGCATATTCCTAGACTTCCAGAAAGCGTTTGACACTGTTCCACATGGGAGACTTATTAGGAAGCTGCAATCAATGGCTAGAATAGGTGGAAATGTCTTGGAATGGATAAAAACTTACTTAGAAGGAAGGGAACAGAGGGTTAGAGTAAGACACTCAGTGTCTGAATGGAGAAGAGTTAGTAGTGGAGTTCCACAGGGTTCAGTTTTAGGGCCACTTTTGTTCCTTGTATATGTAAATGACCTACCAGAGTCTGTAAATTCATTCATGAATATGTTTGCAGATGATGCAAAGATTGTGAAGAAAGTAAAAAACGAGAACAATGGTAGAGAACTTCAGGAGGATCTAAATAATCTGCATGAGTGGTCAGAAAAGTGGCTAATGAAATTCAATACCTCAAAATGTAAGGTAATGAGCATGGGTACAAGTGCAAGAAGGCCCAAGCTTGACTACTCGGTGGCTGGAGCACAACTTCAAGAGACAGAAAATGAGAGAGATCTAGGAGTAAACATACTGGCAGATTTGTCTCCAGAAATACATATAAATGGCGTAGTAAGGGCAGCATATGCATTCTTATCAAATGTAAGGGTAGCCTTCAGGCACATGGACAAGGAAATGTTCAGAAATATTTATGTAACCTATGTGAGGCCAAAACTCGAATATGCAGCCCCCTTTTGGAATCCGCACTTGAAAAAGCACATAGCTAAGCTTGAAAAAGTTCAAAGACATGCCACGAAACTGGTGCCAGATATACGCAATCTCGGTTATGATGAGAGGCTGAGGGAATTAGACTTGCCATCACTCGAAGCTAGAAGAGTAAGGGGGGATATGGTGACAGTCTTTAAATTCCTTCATGGTTATGATAGAGTGGATAGGGATCGATATTTCGATATGGCTGGCTCTAGAACTAGAGGTCATAGTTTGAAGCTTCGTAAGAAAACTTGTTTGCAGGATGTAAGGAAATACTTTTTCAGTGTAAGAGTAGTTGATAATTGGAATTCGCTAAGCGAGGAGGTAGTTAATGCTATCTCAATCCATAGTTTTAAGGACAGGTACGATAAGTATCACTAAGTCTAAAAATGGAACCGATCAGGAGACGGGAAGATACGAGCTTTGGGCTCTTTCCCGTAAACACAATTAGGTAATCACAATTAGGTAATCACAAACATACACACACATAAACAGACACACAATAAAAGAAACAAGCAAACACTTAGACAATCCATTAACATTGAAAAACGTATTTCAGCACCAATTGCAGTAATATCTTAATTTATGTCTTCCAAACGATTATACCCAAATTACTTTTTTAATCAAACTCTATTTTAAGACTTCACATCCTTCTAGTAATCTGGTGTTACTCGGTAATTTCAGAAAGCTTTATTACTACCACAATTTAAAGTAAAAAAAATATGTAATTGGTCATTATTACCACTTTTCATTCTGAAATTTACCTTGATATTAAGGCACCTTTAATGATTCATCTTTAGTATGCATTGAATGTATCTAATTCTGGAATTTTTTTCTTCGTGGTCTCACAGTACAAACGTTGATAAAATTTTTATGTAAATATAAATTTCAAAAATCTTTATGTTATATTTTTAATACAAAGGATTTTATTTTGGAATTCTCAAACAGAATAATTTTTTTCTGTTAACCTTTCAAGTTTCGTTATCATCACTCACTATCATGACAAATGAAATAAAATTTATCCGTTGTAAACAATGCTTTCATCAACCTTCAACTGTCTGCATAAATATATCATCTTAATTAAAAGAGACAAAAATACATTTCCCTAGCATTTTCAGCAAATTTAAAGTTTGGTGATGTCGATTCTCTTGGTGATATGACTTAGCTCTAAAGATCCTCCAGCCATCTTTATCGTTCATCGAAATATTTTGAAGTTTTGAGGTCAATAACTGAACAAAGAGTCATCTGTTCTTTGGGCTCTAAGATAGTTATAGCTGTCTACGGGGTAAATGTGAGGCGGTTATCCCACTCTGAGGCACTCTCTGGCTCTGCAGATGAGGTGCCACTAATGTATGTGGGCTTTCTTAAAGGGGGGTACAGACGATCATTATTACTGTCAGTAAAAATACTGACACTATTCTATTGGTGTGAACCACTACGTCCATATGATGGACACACCGACAGTAATAATGTACAGGAAATACTGTCAGTAATATTGATCGTCTGTTTAGCCCTTAAGTTTTTTGTCAGTATTGCATGAGAATTTCTTTTCAGGAAAATATTTATTATAAGGTTTGATGATGGTTTATTTCTTTCTGTCGCCAGCAGTTGTTAAGGAAATAAATCAATGATAAGATTTTTTGACTAAGACATCACACAGATGTAGTGCAAAGGAACTGTGTTATTAACATGCAGCATTCTACATTTTTTAATTATATTTTTTTCTAATTATTCGTTTGATCAATATTCTGTTCTCTTCACATTTTCGTTTTTTGTTTACAATGTTCCCCTATTCTCTTTCACTCCTTGACTCAACATTTATTTAAAGCTTAAAAGAAGAGCTTTCAGCTCTTCTCTTAATGCAACATGGCACTCAGGTAAACAGGTGGTGGTGTCTACTCAGTATATGAGTGTTCTCTGTAAAGATGAAAAGTAAACATACAGAGTTTCTTTTTAGGAAAAGTTTTATTGGGTCTTTGGGTTCCTATTGGATCTCTAGGGAACTTAGATATTAAAAGCATTTTAATGAGACTGAATTTCTAAGAGAAATACGTATTCAGTAAGTAAGGTTCATTCAAGTTTGAAATAAAGTATTTTTTTTTTATTTTATTTTTACTATTATTATACCATTATTATTATAATTTCATAATTACTATATTACATGCTTTATTGTTAGTAAATATAATAATAATAATAATAATAATAATAATAATAATAATAATAATAATAATAATAATAATAATAATAATAATAATAATAATAATAATAATATTATTATTATTATTATTATTATTATTATTATTATTATTATTATTATTATTATTATTATTATTATTATTATTATTATTATTATTATTATTATCATTATTATTATTATTATCATTATTATTATTATTATTATTATTATTATTATTATTATTATTATTATTATTATTATTATTATTATTATTATTATTATTATTATTATCATTATTATTATTATTATCATTATTATTATTATTATTATTATTATTATTATTATTATTATTATTATTATTATTATTATTATTATTATTATTATTATTATTATTATTATTATTATTATATTATTGTTATTATTATTATTATTATTATTATTTTTATTATTATTATTGTTATTATTATTATTATTATTATTATTATTATTATTATTATTATTATTATTATTATTATTATTATTATTATTATTATTATTATTATTATTATTATTATTATAATTATTATTATTATTATTATTATTATTATTATTATTATTATTATTATTATTATTATTTTTATTGTTATCATTATTATTATTATTATTATTATTATTATTATTATTATTATTATTATTATTATTATTATTATTATTATTATTATTATTATTATTATTATTATTATTATTATCATTATTATTATTATTTTTATTATTATTGTTATTATTATTATTTATTATTATTATTGTTATTATTATTATTATTATTATTATTATTATTATTATTATTATTATTATTATTATTGCCTCCATTTCGACTTCGCCATTTAAATGGTCATCCCTACAGTGAATTTAGCTCCATGATACTTCAAAAACATATTCAGGAAACTGCCCGTGAGAAAAGAACTGCATTCAAGAATTTGTATTTTACAAAACTTTACTTTGCATCAAGAGTACCTGACTACTGGAAAAGTTCGCTCTCTGATGAAATATATCGTGATCTACGAAAACATATAAGTGAATTAAAAACGAACTAGATGAAAATTGGAAAATTTAATTAAAAGCAGTTTTTGGACCACGAGAGATAACAGTGATTGCGTTATCAACTTGTCTTCAAAGAATATTGACCATAATGCGGTGACTGCTTTAGGATTTGGTATCTCTTTCGCTCTCAATAAAACCCCTTCTGTGGCATCTGTTGTGACAGCTTTCAGTATATTAGAAAAACTTAGTGATGTTATGGCTGCTGATATCAACATTGCTAGAGGTCTTGTTTAGCAGTGTATCAATATTTTTTCGAACATTTGTAATATACCAATTAGATTCCTAAAAGCATCTGAACAGTTAAAACATGGCTCTTATGTAATTGTTACCAAAGCTTACAAAGCAAATTTCTTTGTGAGTTTAGATACAGATAGTTATTTCAATAAAATGAATAATTTATTAGCTGATACAAGCACATATATACAGTTAAAAAGAATCCCTTGAATGGTGCTATAAAACATTTCAACAGTGATTTCAAACGCATTCTTAAAAATCACACGTCCTTAATTGACCAAGTATATGTTCATTCCCTTAGACTCCCATATCTTTGTGGATACCTAAAGCTCACAAAACTGGATTACCAATTAAATGTGGAAACGGAGCCACGAGTAAGATTGGGGGAAACTGTAATATGAACAGAGTGGTATTCAGATAGAATGCGTTCATTCCTAGTATAGCAGATAAAGCCGTAAGGTCTGTATCCCTTTTAAGACCTTCTGTGGTGTAGTTGGTAGCGCCTTGGCACGGTAATTGTGTGTTCTAGGTTCAAGTCCCGATTGGGGTGAAAATTATTCATATAAAAAAGAATATATATATAGATATATATATATATATATATATATACATATATATATATATATATATATATATATATATATATATATATATATATATATGTATGTATGTATGTATGCATATATGCATGGATATATGTATGGATATGTGTATGTATGTATGTATTCATGTATGAATGCATGTATATATGTAAATATGAATGTATATATGAATGTATTTATGTATGAATGTATGTATGCATGTATGTATGTATGTATGTATGTATGTATGTATGTATGTATGTATGTATGTATGTATGTATGTATGTATGTATGTATGTATGTATGTAAGTATGTTTGTATGTATGTATGTTTGTATGTATGTATATTTGCACGTATGTATGTATGTATTCATGTACGAATGCATGCATGCATGTATGTATGTATGTAAATATGATATATATATATATATATATATATATATATATATATATATATATATATATATATATGTATATATATATACATATATATATATATATATATATATATATATATATATATATATATATATATATATAAATGTATGTATGTGTGTATGTATGTATGTATGTAAATATATATATATATATATATATATATATATATATATATATATATATATATATATATATATATATATATATATATATATATATACGTATATATATATATATATATATATATATATATATATATATATATATATATGTGTGTGTGTGTGTGTGTGTGTGTGTGTGTGTGTGTGTGTGTGTGTGTGTGTGTGTGTGTGTGTGTGTGTGTGTGCGTATGTATGTATGTATGTATGTATGTAAATATGAATGTATGTATGTACATATGTATGTATGTATGTATGTATGTATGTATGTATGTATGTATGTATGTATGTATGTATGTATAAATGTATGTATGTATGTACGTATGTATGTTTGTATGTATAAATGTATGTATGTATGTATGTAAGTATGTGCAAAATTTTAACTAAAGTCATCGCTATACTTTACCATAAGATTGTTTCAAGAGACACAAGTGTTAAACGATTACATTACCGATAATGAGTAAGGTTGGTGTTTATATATTTCAATTATTTACAGTAATAAAACCTACAGATCTCTCTCTCTCTCTCTCTCTCTCTCTCTCTCTCTCCTCTCTCTCTCTCTCTCTCTCTCTCTCTCTCCTCTCTCTCTCTCTCTCCTTCCACTTCCCTCTCTCCATACAACATGCTTATAGCTCAGCTTCTGTCACTCTGTGCAAGTTTCTAAATTATTTCATCTTAGTTTGCTAGGACAGCGTGGATTAGTTTGAGTAAACAATATTGAACAGTTCTGATTGTAAGATAATTTGATAATGAACAATAATGTAATCACTGAGGAAACACTTTAGCAATAGCTTTATGGGATTTTTTTTCTGCAATCACCATTTAATAATATTTAATCATCCAACCATAACACATATTTTGGAAATCTGTGTCCTAGAGCGCATTATTAAATGTGGTTCAAGATGAAACAGTAGCAATGTACAAGGAACCATTGCACTGGAGTGATTATATAGTAAAGTTATTGAAAAACAAGAGGACCTATGAATTTTGCTTGCTTATTAAACATTGATATTCATTATTTTATCAAATAGGAAATGAGGTGAAAATAGAAATTACATCTGTTTGAAATAGTTATCATATCATATTATATAGAAATGGACTATTAGTTTGAGAGAGAGAATACACACTCTCGTAATAGAGATTTGCGGCTCTTAAAAAATAAGGGCATAAATGACAAACCAATGAAAGGTTTCTATGAACATTTTCTCTTTATTTTTGTTGTGCTCAGCATAGGGCACCTGCAAGCAGGTTTTAGCAAAGTCAACATTTAGTTTGACTGTAAATGCTTCCATTCCATGTGACTAACTATTGCAATGAAGTATTTTCTCTATTAAAGAGATGAATCTAAACAGCCTCATACACACTCATTCTCGAACTTAATAAAAAGGTTCATATGTTTTAACCATTATCCTGCCGTTCCTTCCGGGACTTGCACATACTGTCCTGGTATAGGATGATGAGGGTATTTTGGGCGGTATAAATGCAAGAAACCTCTTTGAGCACTTTTTAAACGAAATCTGCAATACATATCAACTTGGAACTTGGGGATTCTCTGATTTTTGGAATATAATTGTTACCGTTTTGTGTTTCTACATACTTTCTCTGGTAACAGTATGACAGATCTTAAAGCATTTTCCTGAAAAACGGCTACTTTCCTGCATAGTAAGAGTGACCTAGAAATTTTTAGACAACACAGTGTGTGTGTATTATGTGATACATATACTTATACTCTAGAGGCTTATGCATATTTTGTTTAATGCTCCTTTATTTTGGAGCAGTGGTAACATCTTAGGCTAGCAATATTCTGGCCCCAGATTTGATCCTGACCTAGGGATATATTAGCTTTCACTGTTTCATGTCGTTTCAGTTGTAGTTAAACTACTACGACTGAAGGTATTACGAACTTGACTAGGGCTGACCTAGACAGCTCCAGGTTAAGTTTTCCTTCAGGCACGGTTTTCTCCTTATGCCTACATCTACATGAAATATTCTGGCAGATTCGTTACACATCTCTTACTATCCCAATACATTTGACAAGTCACAACGCTCCACCATCTCTGCTTCTTTTTGATCTCTTTTTTCTAATTTTTACTATAATTATGGAAGGTCCACAGCTTATGGACCCAAGTACCCGGCATAGAGGGGTGCTAAGAATATCCAGGGATCATGTTAACTCCTCTATTGGCGTGAGGGTAGACACGCTTGGTAGTAGAAATTGCTCTGCACTAAACAATGCACCTCTTGATAGATCTGCTTCTTTCATTCTTCATTTTTCTAATATTGTTGGTGCTAAACTCTAATCTTCCGTGTGTGCAACAGCACTTGGGTACATCCCTCCCTACCCTCCTCCTTCTCTCTGAAACCTGCTGTTTAACAATGCTTCCCCTTATCCATTTCAAACTCTCACTGTAACCTATATTCTCATATCTGTTCCAAAGGTAGAGTCTGTGCCTACTGCAACACTAACACTCCTCTTGCAAGGCTAATGGACCATGAAACTCCTGACTCTGATGTTCATTGACTGAAGATCTCTCTCTCCACTACCACTATATTCCTTTGCTTCTGCTACTGCTTTCCTAATTCCATTTACTTTGTGTCTTTCTTTGAGTAGCTGTCCTCTTGCCATGAGTCCTTGTTATATTCTCACCCACATGTTGAAGTTCTCTATATTGGCAACTTTGTTATAAACCACAGTGAGTGGCTTAATTTTCTCACACTGATGAAGGAGGAAGTGAGACCTTTGCTTTATCTATTACTCTTTATCAGGAGCATATTATCAAACATCCTACTCATGTTACCAATTGGCACGAACATGCAGCTAAAACTCTTGACCTACTTCTTGTTTCTAATCCTTCAAGCTACTCATATTCTGTGCTTTCTCTTCTTTGAAAATCTGACTACTCTGTGATCTCAATCTCCGTTACTTTCACTCGCCCTTCATCAATTTCTCCTACTCAGTGTCACTTCTGGCATTTTGAGTGTACCCAATGCGATGAGTTGTGTAACTTTCTCCTTGACTTCCCATGGGATGACTACTACTTTCGGTCCTGCAACCCTGATCAGGTAGCCCTAAAAGTAGCCAAGGTCATAACCATGGGGATGGAGGCGTTCATCTCCTCCTCTGTGTAAACTTTCTTTCCCCTAATTCTTGATTTGCCATGCCTGCTCCATAGCTATTCAGGTCAGGGATCAGGCATGCCTGTCGCTCCAACACTCTCCTGATTTAACTCGCTCTGCTAGTATTACAGCTAGGACTTGCTTTACAGTTCATATTCCAATGTCCAAAGCTTCCATTTTAAGAAGGAAAGTTGATGATCCCAACTCTTCTCCCAGTGACAAATGTATCTGCTCCTTAACCAAAACCCTCTCCAAAAACTTTTGTTACTCAATCTTTCCCTTTTCACTCGTTCTGAGTGTTCTTTAGCTTGCTCCTTCACTGAATAAGCCACTCTCCTTGGCTCTCATTTTCCTGCCAACTCTTCCATAAGAGGTTCCAGCGCACCTCTCCCTCATACTTTACCTCTCTTCAATCCTATGCCCTTACTTATTCTTCCTTCACGCAAAGTCCATAAGGTTCTTCTCTTGCTAAAGACGAACAAGGCATCCGGACCTGATGGCATTCCTGCAAGGTTCCTTAAGGAGTTTGCAGATGAACTGGCTCCAATGTTTTGCCATCTTTTATGCCTTATTCTCTCAACCATTATTCAACCTTCATCTTGGAAGTATACTCTAGTGGAACCTGTTCCATAGAAGAGTGACTGCTCTCGTCCTTCTAACAACTTACCTATTGCCCTAACCTCTGCTATCACTAAAGTTTTCAAAAGTTTGCTCAACTATCGCTTTTTGAAATGTCTTGAATCTAAATCGCTCATATCCGATCACCAGCTCGGCTTCTGCAAGGCAAGCTTCATTGGTGACTTCCTGTCCTATCTTGCTCAAGAAAAGTCATTTTTTTCTGAGGATCTGTGGTGACTCCTGTGTCGTCACCTTTGATATCTCTAAGACTTTTTGACAGAGTCTGGCACAAGGCTCTGTTGGCCAGACTTCCTGCTTATGGTTTTAATCCTTCTTACTGTTCTCTGATTTCAAATTCTCATTCTGACCGTTTTATATCTGTGGTTGTGGATGGCACAACATCTATCTCATTTCCTGCTACCAGTGGTGTTCCACAGGCCTCTGTTCTTTCACCTACTCTGTTCCTCCTTTTCATTAACGATCTTCATCATTCCCCATCCTCCTCTCTTCTACTCCTAATAGCCCTATTGTCTTCGAAACTAACGATATTTTCCCACTTAATTCTATTAATATATTAGGAATCCAGATGGCCTCTAACTTGTCTTGTAGGAATTACATAATACAAATATCTAAGTCTGCATCCAAAAATTTGGGGTTCTCTCTCTTTTTCATCATTGCTTTTCTACTCTTCATTTACCTCAATTCTAAAAACTTCTTATCTCGTCCCTCCTTAGAATACTGCTCACACATCTGGGGTGCTTCTTCTTATACTTATCTCCTTGATAGGGTTGAATCCAAGGCAGGCAGACTCATCAATGACCCTTCTCTTACTTCTAATCTGGATTTTCTTTCTATTCACCATAAGTTATCATACCTTTCTCTTTTCTATCGCTACTACTTCCATCTCTGTTCTGACGAGTTGGCGAGTTGCATCCCTCCCCCACTGCCGAGGGTGTGCAACACTCACCAAGCGATCTCGTCTCACAAGTATTGTGTGGAGATTTGTGGCTTGTGGTTAGGTCGGTCCAGTGAATGCTTCATCTCATCCACCTCGAGACTCTGGAACTCTCTTCCTCCTTCTGTCTTTCCTAAAATAAAACTATCTTCCTTCAAAAAGCGTATCTATTGTCATATCAGGCCTAATCCTGCCATATCTCTAGGTCCTCAGTACTTTGACCATGCTTTCAGACTATCATTTTCCTATTGTGTATCATTACCATATTTCTACCTTTTCCTTAACCATTTACTTTTTCTTCGTCTTAATGCTTACTTCGTCCCAGGGCTTGATGAGGGCAATTTTCTTGTTTGTACTGGTTTCACACTCATAAAAAAGAATAATTTCGGGTTGGTGAAATCCTATTGGTCTACCTGATTATTTAGTCATTGCCTGGAGATCACTGTGTTCACGTCATTGAAAAGGTGGTTTAGGCCCTTGCGGTAGGTATATAGTTTGGATCTGTGCTATCACTGTCTCTTATCTCTGGCTTCCACTTAGATCCTTCAACTTTTATGATCTCTCAGCAGTTCCTTATACATCTGTATCTTATCTAAACCTCGAATTAAAAGAGAAAGACAGAAAGACTGGCACACACACACACACACACACACACACACACAAACACACACACAGACACACACACACACACACAGAGAGAGAGAGAGAGAGAGAGAGAGAGAGAGAGAGAGAGAGAGAGAGAGAGAGAGAGAGAGAGAGAGAGAGAGAGAGAGAGAGAGAGAGAGAGAGAGAGAGAGAGAGAGACTCATAGGCTAAGAATTGTGCCTATCTATAGTGTGCAAGACAATATTTAGCTCCTAGTCATACTGACTATAGGCGGAATATAAAGTTAACATTAAACACCACACGCAATGGTTTGCAGCCCAACTCCGGAATTGCAATGATCAATTTGAATCATCATTACTAACTGCATCTGCATGGTTGTAAATAGATTGGCTCTTCAGAATAGAATATACTTGCATATCTTAACTGTGAAGCTAATATTTATAATGTGTGATACACTATGATAGCTGCCATATCGCCTCCATATTGCAGTTTCAGCAAAGTCTTTTTTAAATATTGTTGGGTTCAACGGACAGCAATTTTTCGATTCAATAAATCTGCTTTCAGAAGTTATTAAAAGATTACGAGTTTTATCTCAAGCTGGTGATGTAACGCGTACATTATTATATTAAGAAAGCACTGTCTAGTTTGAAATGATGATCGATATTATCTATACTTATTTTGCGTTTTACAATACCTTGAAAGTTTGATTAATTTTGTAAGTTTTACTATTTTTGATTCTCTATTTATTTTAAAATCACTCAATATTTATAGAGGATAAAAATTATTTACTGTAAATCCCTCTCAGGGAGGTTCCATTCTCATTTTCT
>JAXCGZ010002706.1:37500-39507 GCA_037179515.1 Halocaridina rubra
TATATATATATATATATATATATATATATATATATATATATATATATATATATATATATATATATATATATATATATATATATATATATATATATATATATATATATATATATATATATATATATATATATATATATATATATATATATATATATATATATATATATATATATATATATATATATATATATATATATATATATATATATATATATATATATATATATATAATATATATATATATATATATATATATATATATATATATATATATATATATATATATATATATATATATATATATATATATATATATATATATATATATATATATATATATATATATATATATATATATATATATATATATATATATATATATATATATATATATATATATATATATATATATATAATATATATATATATATATATATATATATATATATATATATATATATATATATATATATATATATATATATATATATATATATATATATATATATATATATATATATATATATATATATATATATATAATATATATATATATATATATATATATATATATATATATATATATATATATATATATATATATATATATATATATATATATATATATATATATATATATATATATATATATATATATATATATATATATATATATATATATATATATATATATATATATATATATATATATATATATATATATATATATATATATATATATATATATATATATATATATATATATATATATATATATATATATATATATATATATATATATATATATATATATATATATATATATATATATATATATATATATATATATATATATATATATATATATATTTATATATATATATATATATATATATGAATCATTTTTTACCACGACCGGGACTCGAACCTAGGACTTATGATTACTAAGTCAAGGCGCTACCACTACACCACAGAAGGTTAAAAGGAATCCAACCTTATAGCTTATATCTGCTATACTTAGGAATGAACGCATTGTAACTAAATGCCACTATGTTCATATTGCTGATTCCCCAACCTCACTCGTGGCTTCGTTTTAGCATTTAATTCAATTCCCAATCTCATTCGGGCCATGAAATTATCAAATAAGCACATTACATATGTGAAAACATGAATATTTTTTTACCCCGACCGGGATTCGAACCTAGGACTTATGATTACTAAGACAAGGCGCTACCACTACACCACAGAAAGTTAAAAGGCATCCAGCCTTATAGCTTATATCTGCTATACTTAGGAATGAACTCATTCTAACTGAATGCCACTATGTTCATATTACAGATTCCCCAACCTCACTCGTGGCTTTGCTTTAGCATTTAATTCAAATCCCAATCTCATTCGGGCGATGAAATTATCAAATAAGCACATTACATATGTGAAAACATGAATCAATTTTTACCACGACCGGGACTCGAACCTAAGACTTATGATTACTAAGTCAAGGCGCTACCACTACACCACAGAAGGTTAAAAGGAATCCAACCTTATAGCTTATATCTGTTATACTTAGGAATGAACGCATTCTAACTGAATGCCACTATGTTCATATTACAGATTCCCCAACCTCACTCGTGGCTTCGTTTTAGCATTTAATTCAAATCCCAATCTCATTCGGGCTATGAAATTATCAAATAAGCACATAACATATGTGAAAACATGAATCAATTTTTACCCCGACCGGGACTCGAACCTAAGACTTATGATTACTAAGTCAAGGCGCTACCACTACACCACAGAAGGTTAATAGGAATCCAACCAGATAGCTTATATCTGCTATACTTAGGAATGAACCCATTCTAACTGAATGCCACTATGTTCATATTACAGATTCCCCAACCTCACTCGTTGCTTCGTTTTAGTATTTAATTCAAATCCCAATCTCATTCGGGCCATGAAATTATCAAATAAGCACATTACATATGTGAAAACATGAATCATTTTTTACCCCAA
>JAXCGZ010002707.1:0-39459 GCA_037179515.1 Halocaridina rubra
CCAGTCTCCCTAATAAACTACACATTATACATACGAATATACGTGTATACATGATAGAACTTAATAAGTATACATGCTAAGTCTAAAAGTATACATTCATGCACTTACGTTACAATAAACGAAACTATATGCAAAATAACACTTACATAATGTACGTAGAAATAAACTGTCTTGAAATATATTCAAGACAATTATTATTATTATTATTATTATTATCATCATCGTCGTCGTCTTCGTCGTCGTCGTTGTTGTTATTGCTGATACCATGATGTAAAAGCTTTACTCAGTTACCTGATTATTGTCTGTTTATTGGTAATTGTGCATACATCTGTTAATTCAAGATGATTTTAGTAGTCCTGCAAAGCTATATTTGTCTGTTCACTGTGAGTGTATCACCTTCTTACTTATTTGCTTAATTACGTTTCTACTTCTAAGTAATAACCTAATTATGCTTACGGGAAAGAGCCCCATGCTCGTGACTCCCCGTCTCCTGGTCGGTTCCATTTTTGTACTTAGTGATATTTATCATATTTTTTTTCTTAAAACTATGGAGTGAGTTAGCATTAGTAACCTCCTTGCTTAGTGGATTCCAATCATCAACTACTATTACACTAAAAAGTACTTCCTTAAATCCTCCAAAGAAGCTTTCTTATGAAGCTTCAAGCTATGACCTCTAGTTCTAGTGCCAGCCATATCAAAATATCGATTCCTATCCACTCTTTCATAATCATGAAGAAATTTAATAACCGTCACCATACCCCCTCATTCTTCTAGCTTTGAGTGATGGTAAGTTTAATTCCCTCACCCTCTCCTCATAACAGTCTTTGCTTATTTCTGACACCAGTTTCGTGGCATATTTTTGAATATATTTCAGTATAATTATGTGCTTTTTCAAAGGTGGATTTCAAAAGGGGGCTGCATATTTAAGCTTTGGCCTCACATAAGTTACATAAATATTTCTGCACATTTCCTTGTCCATGTGCCTGAAGGCTACAAGTCTGTCAGTATGTTTACTCCTAGATCTCTCTTATTCTCTGTCTCTTGAAGTTCTGCTCCTGCTATTGAGTATTCAAGCTTGGGCCTTCTTGAACTTGTACCCATTCTCATTACCTTACATTTAGAAGTATTGAATTTCGTTAGCCATTTTTTAACCACTCATGCAGACTCTTTAGCTCCTCCTGAAGTTTTCTACCAATGTGCTCATCTTTTGCTTTCTTCATAATCTTTGCATCATCTGCAAACATATCCATGAATGAATTTACAGACTCTAGTAGGTCATTTACATATACAAGAAACAAAAGTGGCCCTAAAACTGAACCCTGTGGAACTCCACTACTAGCCCTTCTCCATTCATACACTGAGTGTCTTACTCTAATTCTCTGTTTCCTTCCTTCTAAGTAAGTTTTTATCCATTCCAAGACATTTCTACCTATTCTTGCCATTACTTGCAGCTTCTTTATAAATTTTCCGTGTGGGACTGTGTCAAATGTCTTCTGGAAGTCTAGGAATATGCAATCTGCCCAGCCCCCTCTTTCCTGTAAGATTCGGCTTACCTCATCATAAAATTCTAATAAGTCTATTACTGGTGAGTTACCTTCTCTGAAGCCATGTTGTCTCACTGACAAAAAGTTGAAGGATTCCAAGAGAAGTGATATGTGTTCTCTTAGTAGATTCTCCATAACTTTGCAAACAATGCTGGTCAAGGAAACAGGTCTATAGTTTAGAGCCGCATCCCTCCTTCCCTTTTTGAAGATAGGTACCACGTTCCTTTATTTCCAGCATATTGGAATCTCCCCAGATTCTAGCGACTTTTCAAATGTGATACATAGTGCAGCCGATATTGAATTAGCACATCTCTTAAGTACATAAGGGATATATTATCATGACCTGTAGCTTTATGGTCATCTAACTCCATCAGCGCTCTGCATACCTCTATGGGTGAAATGATGATGTTCTCTAATCCCGGTCCATGAGCTCCTATCTCTGCAATCTGAGGGGGTTGGGTATTTTCTGCTGTAAAGACTGACTAAAACTCCTTGTTGAATTCTTTGCAGATTTCTTAATCTGTCTCAGTGATGCTTCCATCTGCTCCTTTTTATCTTTGAAACCTGTACTTTGACCTTCATTTTACCTCTAATAAAGCTGTGGAAAAGTTGGGATACTCTTTAACCTTCTTGGTGATATCCCTTTCGTAATCTCTCTCTGCCTCTCTTCTTTTACTTAGGTAATAATTTCTTGCTCTTTTATAAGTCTGTCAGGTATTTATGCTTTTTCTTTTTCTATACATTTTCCATCATGTGTCTCTCCACTCCTCAGCATTCTTACACTCATTATTGAACCATTTATCTCTGGCACAAAAAAAAAAACACCTGTTTAGGTGGAAGGTATGCAACAGTCTACTATCTTCTCATATACCTCACAAAAGATGTCATACATTTTTTTTTTGCAGATTTGTTGTTAAATAAGGTCCTCCAGTCAATAAGTGCAAAAAGCTCATTAATTTTAATGTGATCTCTTTTTGGATTGTTTCTCCTCGTGTCATCAGTGCCTCTACATTCAGGCAGAACGTCTTCGATGATGTACTCCATCAACAACACACAGCGGTCACTCTTTCTAGTTGGTGGTTCGTACTCAATATTTTCAATATCCAACACATTACCTGTGAATACTAGATCAGAGCAGTGATGGCTCATCCCCACCCTAGGTCCTCATAGGTTCTAGTACATTTTTGTGTAGGAAATTCCCTTGTACTCAATCTAGGATGAGTCCTCACCATTATGTGGGTCAAGATTTTTCCAATCTATCCTTCTATGATTAAAAGCTCCCCTTATCAAATTTCTACACTTTCTCTCCCATTCAATGTTAGCAACTGAGTTTGTTACTTCAATACTTCCTATATGACTTTTTTCATAATCTTCAAGCCCAATGATTCCCAACCGGGGTTCTGTGGAACCCTGGGGTTCCGCCAACCATCATCAGGGGCTCTACAAGAAACTGTAAAGTAATTATGCGCTATTACAAAATGACAGTGATTTTAATTCATAAGTTTTAATTAACAACACGTCACAAACACTTTCCAGACAACAACAAACTCGTGTGTGTCAGTCAGTACAATGTATATAATAATAAGAGCAAATAATATGCATAGAATTAAGAAAAAATTAGCGTTATTGCCTGAGTGGGATAAGTCCTCCTTTCCTACTCCGCAAGTTTGGCGGCACAGGGGTTTGGAAGGAGGATGACGTAACCCAGTACGAGTATCATACGTGTCATAACATTATTGACTTATTGGTGTGAAATCTCATGTGATGTAATTGTAGATTTTATATGAATCATATTGCTCAAGATATATTCTTAAAAAAATAATATACATTAGTATACTATATACCGATGTTCCTTGGAATATGCAAAATTACTACCAAGATTCCCCCAAGATATAAAGGTTGGAAATCACTGTTCTAGCCTATGTTGGTTCCTTGGTGGGTTATATACAACAGTTATTATAATGTTTTCTGAGACGGTATTTATACGAGCAACAAGAAATTCCTTGAACTCACTTTCTATAGCCAAGTTTATTTCTTCAGCCTGAAGTCTTTCACTTCTGAGCAGTGCTATCCATCCACCAGTCTGCTCAGATCTTTCAACCTTGTATTCTTAGTTTTATAGCAAAATAGCCATTATAGGAATGGAAATAAATGCTTATTTGCTTGTTTTTTTTTAATATATAGATTAGAAAGAGAGATTTGAATCGATTGTGTATCAAGAGATGAGTGAAAGAAGATAAATACCACCAAATAAAAGTAGAAAAGGCTTTAAAGAAAGAACAATAAACTTCGTTTATTGGTTGACTAGTTTATATTATTATTATTATTATTATTATTATTATTATTATTATTATTATTATTATTAGTCTATTATTATTATTATTGCTATTATTATTATTATTATTATTATTATCTATTATTATTATTATTAATAATAATAATAATAATAATAATAATAATAATAATAATAATAATAATAAAACTAACAATAATGATAATAATACTAATAACAATAATGATATTATTATTATTATTATTATTATTATTATTATAATTATTATTTTTATTATTATTATTGTTGCTGCTTTTGTTGGTGGTGGTGGTGGTGCCGTGGTGGTTGTAACGAACACCTCCACCTAACATTGCCAATTGAGAGCTGTCTCCATTGGTTTTAGAAGCTTTCGTGTCCTGAACGTATCGGTAGAAGGACCAATATTGAATCGATTAATTAGAAGTGTGACTACAGTAATGATAGTGGCTATTTAAAGTAGGGTACGGATTTTATGCCTAATTATCTTTATAATTTAAAACAATCGATTTATGGTGCCTATGGCCTTACATGTACTTACTTTTTCCATTGGGAGGCTCTGGGCCTTAACTGTACAGGGTTTATGGTGCCTAAGGCCTTACATGGACTTACCTTTTCCATTGGGAGGCTCTGGGCCTTAACTGTACAGAATCTACCTCACTGCCTTACATCGATAGAATGACATTGTTCGAATCGAATGGGATGGGATAGGATAGGGGGGGAAAAGGGGAGGGGATTAAGGATATAAGGGAATTGGAGGGAAAAGCACGAAAATTAAATAAAGTAAGAGAAAAAGAGAGGGGCAGACCCTCGTGCTAATTCGTCATGACATTGTTGAGTCATCAGTTAAAAAGCACGTAATACTCTATGACTCTTAGGTCTCACGGCAGGTGTTTTTTTTTTTTTTTACTTACCCTGTGGGTGACCTAAACAGTGTATTGGGGAGGAGAAGAATTTTTGGCAACCTTTTATCCCCAAGGAGCTAAGAGAAGTGATTGGGGATGAAAGGTGAATGTGATTTACAAATGATATTGCAGCCATTGTACATGTATGGAATTCGCACTGTCACACTTTCAAATTGATATCTGATTGTAAAGCATATCATCAGCAGACATGCAGATAAATCTGCCCAGTTACACCGTGTTTGAATATGAGATTAAGCCACGTATGGCAATGCACATAACGTATCAAAGAATGTTTTGCATAAATGCAGCATAATGGTGATATAATACCCGAAAAAAGTTATCTTTGGTATTCATATTGTGGATAAATGTTTACCTTCACACCCCAAGTTAGGAAAAACTCATAAAATTTATTACCGTATATCATGTTAGGTTTGATTAGGTTAGTTCGCTTCTCATAATGAATGCGTTGACTGTTAAAATTACCTGTATTCGTTTTTTAGTTGATTTAGAATTTTTTTTTTTCTTTCGTTGGGCATGTGAATGTAAACAATTACATTTATCTAATTAGCTCAGTTGATAACTGATAATGCCATGATATTACTCAATGCAGTCCCTAATTTGACCACCCCTGTATCTTTGCTTATACACTTTCTCCTTTCAGTGTGAAGTAGTGACCTCTATAATTTGTATGTGGTAACTCCTATAATTTCATGCTCTTAGGTTGTGATAAGGATACAAATGTTCAGCTATTAACTCATGTGAAAGTCTGTTGTTTGATGTAGCCAAACCACCCAGTGGAAGGGGCTGCTATAAATCACATCACCATAATAGCTGCTTTACCAAATATATTTCTTTACAAAAGTGCTTTTCTAATAGTCATTCATTGCGAAACCCTTCAATAACAACAGTTATATAGTTATATTTAACAACTTATCAATACTTATTTATATGAGAATATCATCATAAATGAACTGATGACGGCGAGACAGTTTCCCTTGAATACTGACAGAATATTCATTACTAGAAATTATGATTATGTGTAAGATGTAATATAATTTTTGATTACTAAGGTTATGATTATATGAGATTTTTTATTTATAATTTAAATAATATTGATATTTTGCCACTCCCTCCTTCAACACAAATGGAAAATGGATCCATATGTAAGTTTATGTTCATGAAAATCTCAATATTGGATTTTGTAGTAAGACAAGACACAAACATTTGATTCTCACAACCTCTTCCTCTCTTGAGCTCATATCATTCTTTTCCTGATAATAATAATAATTATTATTATTATTATTATTATTATTATTATTATTATTATTATTATTATTATTATTATTACATAATATGCGAACACTTGATCAACACAGACTCTCCCTTTCCAGATCCCACATTTTTCTCTCCATGTTATTGTTGTTATTATTATTATTATTATTATTATTATTATTATTATTATTATTATTATTATTATTATTATTGTTATTATTGCATTAAATGACAATATTTGAATTTTACTTAAGTTTTTATACTCCTGATAAGTAGTTTCATTTCATCGCATTACTGTTTTCTTTAGAGGAAAGATGAAATGCAATTATAAATGCATAAATTGTAATATACCTAACCTTCTCGACACTGATAGTCTCTTAGAAAGTATACAAATTAGTGTATTTTTTTGTGTTAATATAATTTTGAATTCTAGGGAACCCATGGTAACTAAGTGGTTAGAATACTCGATGAGGGAGTTAACATACCCGTGATTGAAGCCACCATGGGGCATTAGGAAGGGCATCCAGCTTTTATTCCTAAGCCACAGTCTGTATGTGTCCACTCGCATAATGGGGATTAATAGTGACCCATAGAATGTAAATGCAGTTTAATTTGAACTCTGAGAGATATTTCTGTTGGTTATGCATTGTTGCTGTTTGTTTGGATATCTGTTTTAGGGTTGTGTTTCCTTATTATCCTTATATTCAAATTTCTCGACCTTTCTGTTTATTAAGTATTTTCTTGTGCCCGGGCCTTTGTTGATGAGGGCAGTTTCTGCTTGTCCCGGTGTCACACATTAAAAAAAAACATTTTTCGTAGTGCATATAAATGATGATTACTGTATAAAATATAATTTTATGAGCTGATTACTGGAGGCTTTTCTTTGAACTCTGTTATCTTAATCAACTGAAAAAAAAAAATTAGACTATGAAAGTGAAGAGGACAGAGTCTGGCACAAGGCTCTGTTGGCCAAACTCCCTGCCTATAGCTTTACCTCTGATCTCTGATTTCCAGTTCTTTCTGACCGTTTTATATCTGTGGTTGTTAACGGTACAACATCTAGCCAATTCCCTGTTACCAGTAGTGTTCCATATGACTCTGTTCTTTCACCTACTCTGTTCCTTCTCATCAATGATCTTCAGTCCTCATCCTCCTTTCTTCTTCATGCCTTTGCTGACGATTCTACCCTTCATTTTTCCTCTGCCTTTTCTTCACAACCTTCATCTGCTACTCGTAATCAGTCTCGTATCACTCTTTCTTCTACATTCAACTCCGATTTGCAGAGGGTCTCTTAGTGGCAATCCCAAAATTTAGTTAAATTTAATGCCTCCAAGACACTGAGTCTGGATTGTTTTTATCTTCTCTTGATAACCTTATTGTCTTCGAAACTAACAAAATTTGCCCTCTTAACTCTATTAATATATTAGGAATCCATATAGCCTCCAATTTGTCTTGGAGGAATCACATAATCCAAATTTCTAAATCTGCATCCAAAAAATTGGGGGTTCTGTTCTGTTTTCGTCATTACTCTAACTCTTTACAGTTACTTAAAATCTAGAAAGGTCTTATCTGTCCCTGCTTAGAATACTGCTCACACATTTGGGTTTGCTTCTTATACTTATCTATTTGATAGGGTTGACTCTAAGGCAGTCAGACTCATTAGTGACCCTTCTCTTACTTCTAATTTTGATTCTCTTTCTCTTCGCCGTAAGGTATCATCTCTTTCTCTTTTCTATCGCTACTTCTTCCATCACTGCTCTGATGAGTTGGCAAGTTGCATCCCTCCCCCATTGTCTAGGCTGCATAAAACTCGCCGAGCTGCCTTGTCTCAGAGATACTATGTGGAGATTTGTAGCTCGCATATTGGTCGTTACAGCAACCGCTTTTTCCCATCTACCTCTACACACTGGAACTCTCTTCTTCCTTCTGTCTTTCCTTCCTATAACCTATCTTCCTTCAAAAACCGGATCTATCGTCATATCAGTGCCTAAGTCTGCCATATCTCTAGGTCCTCAGTACTTTGACTATTCTTTCAGCCTGTCCTTTTTCTTTTGTATATCATTACCTCATCTCTGCCTTCTCCTTTTTCTTCTCCTTTGTCTTAATATTTTCTTCGAGTTCGGGCCTTTAATGATGAGGACAGTTTTCTTGCTTGTCCCGGTGTCACTCATATAAAAAAAGTTTCTTTTATTTTGCTCATCACTCAGAAGATTTTGAGAAAATTTTGAACTCTTGTTAACTGTTTGGCACTGTATTTTGCTGTGAATTAGTAAATGTAGATTCTATCCTTTTAATTACTGCGCTTTTTCCTGGATAGTAAATACACAATATGCAAACTAATGTCACAATATTAACGTGTATTATTTAGAAGTGATATAAAGTATCACTAATTGGGAGGTATTGAATGTAATAAGCAGGGAGCTGTATTAGCTCAGTGGTAGAATGTGTGAGTTGTGAAGCGACTAACCCTTATTTGAGCCCACCTTGGGATGTTAGGAAGTGCATCCAGTCTTAATCTCTTAGCTCCTACCTGTCTCTGTCTACCCCCATTGATGGGGATTAATTTTGACTTATAACACAGTGCATAGAAATTGGTAAGCAAGACAGTGGTTAGAATACTTTGATGAATTCTTTCAACAACAGTTATTTAGGGAAGAGGAAGTAATTTCTGCTTTTATTTGCAGTGTAGCTTTCATAATATTCAACGAGAAAAAAGAACTTACTATTAGGAGTGAAGCACACATCTAAGCAATGGCGTAGAATACTTAGTGTGGAAATTTTCCAAGATTGCTAACTGCATTGTGGGGGTTTAGGATGCTAGAGTGTTGTTAAGATTCTGTTTTACTAAGGGGACTCAAAGTACCGAGCTCGGTTAAGAGCTCACAAACAGACAGGACAGATATTTGTACTTGAACACCCCATCTCTATTACCATTAGTCGGTTAAATGAAACTCAGAATTCAACTTTCTTTTAATTTTGGAAATGCAATGACATTAAAAGAATTGAATTAAATTTCTCAAATTAAATTTTATGAAATGCTGCCTCGAATCCCGGAGGTGGTGAGTACGATTTCGTTTCCCGGCACCACGGACGTATGCCAAGACTTTGGCCTCAACTCGATGATTACCTCTGTCACACAGGCAGAGTAGAATACAGGACACTGCAATTTCAGAAACAGAAATGACACACTGTTTATAATGGGAAACTGAAAGCATGAGCACACATATAATGAGTTTCCAATGTCATTCTACTGGATGAATATATATTGGTTATTCACAGCTAACCAGAAATATTTATGCTACCATAATAGCATACTAAACCATTAATTCTTTACTGGTTTTAAGAAAACAATATATTCACAATAAATGAAGAATAAGCAAGACAAATACAGTACTGTATGTATTCCTTAAATTGTGGGCAACCACAAAAGTTGCAATGCTTATTACTGATTAACAATTAATATGGTAACACTCTATTTAGGATAAAGGAAGAATCTACGAGATAAATACAGTATTCATTCACTTTTAGTTATCAAGAACTTTGCAATGAAGAAAAAGGGTGCAAAACCACCTTTTGAGGTATTTGCAACTTATAACTCAAAACACTTTATCCCCAACATATGAAGAATTAGCAAGATAAATACGGTATGCATTCATTAAATTGTGGTTAACAAGAAATATTTGCAAAGCCAACTGGGAAAAATTACCTTTTGAATATTTGCATTTTGTTTAGCAAATAGCTTTATTGACGAGTTTTTGACGTAAAGCACTTTATTTACGATGATAGAAAGGGGTGAAATGAAATTAGAATTTATTAGGAAGAGAGATAGATTTTTACGGGCTCATAACCAGTCTTCAGAGGATGAGATTTTCGTTTATCACATTCAGTGAAAAGAAACTTCTCAGCAATGTATATCAGCTGTAATTTACAGGTTAAGGAATTAACTTTGGCATGTGAGATTCCAGTTTGGTAATCTACAAAATTTCGTGTGACTTGGAAGGAAATCAGAGAATAAAAATCCATAAGATTTATCCAGTAACGAATGTAACTAATTCTCGTAAATAAACCAATTTGCTTGACCCACGAGCTTTACCATACACTATCCCTCACCTTGTTGTGCTAGATGAATTCCTGTGAAGATGCCACGTAATTAAGATTTGAAATAAACTTAGACTACCCAGGCGAGATGTTGCCTCTGGGCAGTCTCGGCGCCAAAAAAGCGTCTCCTTGTTCCTCCTGGTGAGTTCATCTGTAGGATACATTTCTAGAGCAGTAATTGGCTCTGGTATCATTTTAAGGACTATTTTAGTGGTGGTCCCTGGCAGGCAATTATAGCAGAGATGCAAGGGAGAGACAGTATTTTTAGGTGCAACAAGTGGAAGCAAATAAAATAAAACGAGAATAATAATGAAAAGTTAGGTTACTGGTTTTTTTATATCTCATAATTTTCTTGGCTCGTAACAGACAGAAAAATAGGAGCAGCCTTTATATCGGGGCTATACTTCTACACGTAAAAGAAGAGTAAACAAGGTATATTTAGAATTAGCTATAAGCTAAAATACAAATTGCAAATAATCATAATCTGCGAAAGTCAAGAAGTGGGAATTATTTTTTTAGTTAGAAAATAACAGTTATGTTACTAATTTATTTAATAAGGCATCTAACAGCCTCTGTTGACTTTGAGCGAAACACTCTGTCACATGCATGATTATGGGGAGCTCAGTAGCAGCAGTGCTGTGAGTGGTTGACTTTGGAAGTGACTAAAATATGTTTGAGCCCACTGCTGAGCATTAAAAAGGAATTCATTGTGACACATATTGCATGATTATGTTAGAGAGTTTGACCTTATATACTGGGGGTCCCGCAGAACGTCGTTTCGTATAACGTCATTTTGATTTTACATCGGAGGCCAATAAATTATTATTAAATTAATTTTTCGACTTACCTGGCTGGTGCGGTAAATTAAAGCTGCATGCCTAGACAGTGTGGCGTTGCGAATGAATACACAGCTGTATTCATATTTATATAGTTAATGGCTTTATTTATTTATTTGTTTATATATGTGGTTACAGTGATGGATTATATTGAATTTAATAAAAAAAACTAACACAGCTTTAAATACCATTTTATTCATAATACACATGAATACACAGCTAGCAGCACATCTCTATTCGTATTTATCAAGTTAATGACTTTACTTACCGGTATTTGTTTATTTATATATTTAGTTATATTGAGGGATTATATTGAATTTAAAAGAAAAGCACATAGCTGTAAATACGATTTTATTTGAGATACACAAATACACAGCTAGCAGCACAGCTGTACTATTATTTATCAGTAGGGGTTGGTTTAATTGTTTTAAGAGTTGTGCTGATTTGCATAACCTAAGGGTGCAAGGTGAAGCTGCCAGCTAGTTTCCCAGTGTGTTAGGAAAAATAATTAGGGAGGGGGATTACCATCTCTTGCAATGCCCCTTACAGTGTGCATGCCGACCACACTTATTATAAACAAGCGATCATTTATTTCCATATTTTTAAATTGGCTATTCTTTTACAAAACTAAGAGTACAATTATAAGTAGACATGTAATTGAACAAATAAGTAAGTGGGTAACACATACTCTTCCAGTGAACAGAAATACTCGGTATATCTAACAAGTGAAGAGATAATAATAATAATAATAATAATAATAATGATAACAATAGCAGTAATACTAAGTTTAATGATGATAATTCTGTGATAATTATGATACTAAAGTAGAGCATTCACAATAAGTTTAGCGTTTAGATACCTGAAATGGAGATATGAGAGTAAAGGTAAGACATATTTGTATTACTGTGGTGCTTTAATATTTTTATATTTAGTATACTGTACATGTATTGTAGTTTTACTATATCTTGCAATGAGAACTTAGATTATTTCTATATATGTGCTTTATGTTCTTTTGCCTCACCAGACTCACCTGCCCCAGTCTTCTCACACCTTGGTTCGAATTATAGGTGTGCTCCGACTTAAGTTAAAATCCACTTTTAGTCAGCTGTCAGGAACAGAACTGTGACGTAAAGTGGGGACCCCCTGTATTCAATTATAATTGAATTGAGACCATGATAGTTTGAATCTAAGTGATGTAAACCTGAAACATTTTAAAGGTGAAATTGTTTCATCAACAACTGAATTTCAGTCTCCATATGTTTCAGTTAGGTGTTTAATATGGAACGCCGAAGACGACCAAATACACGCTTCAATGAAGCGCAAGTTAGTGAAGAACTCAAGATTACCATTGCCCTTGCTCTCAAAAAACTCGCCAATGATGACCAAAAAGGTGAATTATCAATTTTGCATTGTAGTTATGTTTACTGATAGAGAAGCGGTATTTATCATTTATTATAGTGGAGCAGTAGTTATCATATATCTTTACTATATATTAACATAAGCTCTTAAGAATGTAAAAATGAATTTATTCATTGGATTCCATTCCTGTTGTTTCATGATGGGAATTTTGTTGTTTATTTTACTTGCTATTTGTATCGTTTGTCTTTATAGCTTCTAATGATATTTTATTATTCATCTAGAACTGGAGCTGCCATCATCACTCACTTCCGAGGAGAGGAAGTATGTCCATTTTGTATCACAACAATTGGGCTTCAGAAGCAAAAGTCGTGGGTGAGTTGTCCCATTCCTTTAATCATCTTATGACAATTGGACCTCAATTTCCATTTCCGTTTTAGTAAAAGCATTGAGCATAAAATGAATTTTAGTATTTAGTCAGGTAAAGGCTTATGTTTGTTATGCATTCTCTTTGATTCCTTCAGGGAAGAAAAGTACTGATATAATCTTACCAGATACTAGATCATACTGTCACTTGTGTGATACAACTTATCTGTATAGCAATTGAGATTTTTAATGTTTTGAGACATAAGATTATAATTTTTTATTTGATTTTTTGTCTCTGTTATCTGTGAGAAGAGAATCTTTGAATACTGCTTGCTCGACTTCATAAAACTTTGCAGTATTAGGTGAAGCTGACTTAGTCATTGGATCTTTGAGGTTTCTTTTTCACTATAATGGGGTGTTTTTTTTTTATTTATTATTAATGTGACATCAGGATGGTCAATGAAAATTGCCTTCATTGGGCCTGGGCACTGAGCAAAGGAGAAAAAAGTAAAAAGAAACATTGATTGGGATTATTCGATGTAGATGTAGGCATAGGAAAAAATCCATAAATGAAGGACTTAACACCAAATTGTTCTGGTGGTGTAGTTGGTATTGCCTTAGCGCAATAATTGTGTGTCATAGACTCAAATCCTGGCCAGGGGCAAAATGTATTTCATGTTTTCACACATATTATTGCGTTTATTTGATCATTATTGATGCCCATTTAGCATGGGATTTGAACTAACTGCAAAAACGAAGCTACAAGTAAGGTTGGGAAGAAACAGTAAAACGAACAGAAAGCATTCCGAAGAATGCAGTCATTCCTTAGCTTGCCAGTTAGCTGAGAGGTTAGCTTCTTCAGTAAGGCCTTTGTTGGTTTAGTTGGTCGCACCTTTGCACTAATTGTGTCTTAGGTTCGAACCCCTACCAGGGATAAATTATATTTCATGTTTTCACATATGTTACTGTGTTTATTTAATCATTACTGATGCCTGTATAGGATGGGATTTGATTTAAATGCAAAGACGAAGCCATGAGTAAGGTTGGGAAGAAGTTGTAAAATGAACAAATTAATTTAGAAGAATGCGTACACTCCCTAGTTTAGCAGTTAGTTGAGAGGTTGGCTTCTTCTATTAAGACCTTTGGTAGTGTAGTTGTTAGTGCTTTGGCACACTAATTTTGTCTTATGTTTGAGTTCTGGCCAGGGGCAAAATAGGCTTCATGTTTTCACATATGTTAATGTGTTTATTTGATCATTAGTGATGCCTATATAGCATGGGATTTTAATTTAATGTAAAAACAAAGCCACGAGTGAGGTTGTAAAGAAGTTGTAAAGTGAAGAATAAGCTTTCAGAAGAATGCGTTCATTCCTTATTTTAGCAGTTAGCTGAGAGGTTGGCTTCTTTTGAGAGCATCGCTGGTGTAGTTGGTAGCGCCTTGGCACAATATTTATATGTCTTATGTTCGTATCATGACCAGGGGCAAAATATGTTTCGTGTTTTCACATATGTCAATATGTTTACTTGATATACAGTATATACAGTAGTGTCCCCAACCCAGGAACGCCTGTTCCCACGAACAAATTTTCAAACGAATTTTGACCCCATATCACAAACAAATACCAACCCACGAACACACGTGTCACCCAGGCGACCATGTGTCCCGCTCGCCAAGTCTCGGTTCTGAATTGGTGCCTGCTCTGTCTAGTGCGTTCTTGATCTGTTCGTAGTTCTTGCTTTATTTTCCATTGTGTTGCCTTCAAGCCAGCCCTTATTATGGCTCCTAAGAAAGTTAAAAGTGTTATTGACAGTGGCGTCAAACACCCTAGATGCATAACAGTGGAAACTAAGAAGGATATAATTTTTAAGAATGAAAATAGTCCTCCTCCGCCACCATCCACGTATGCTAGCAATAATCATCCACAAAGGTAAATACAGTACTGGTTTTTTTACCTACAATATATGTTTCTTACGTATTTGTTATTAGTGGGAGAATTAGACAACTTTTTTTAAGCGTTGGACTTTGCTATTTTATACTGGGTATCAACTAGTGTATACTGTACACCTGAATATGTACATGTTTTATTTTAGTAGAGTAGAATTCCTCTCTATTATTAATGTAAGTTTCCGTTTTACAGATAATATACAAACAACCTGTATTATATTTTGTGTTTATACTCATTAAAAAAATTTTAAAATTAATATTTATTGTGACTAGCATTGGATTAATTGAATTTACATGCTTTTCAATGGGAATAATAAATCCAGCCCACAAACAAACCAACCCAAGAACAGGTTTTAGGAATGGATTTAGTTCGTGGGTTGGGTGGCCGAGCCAAGGAACACGCACTCACTACGATCCAAAACACCTCAGTTACTCCTCTTAGCTCCTCTTGGATAATGGGTTTCAAAATTTCCTCTCTCTACCATCCTCATTGGGTCATCCATAGAGTAAACCCAACAGTCTTAACTGGTTTATCATCACGCTTCATCACATGGCACCCCCCCTCACACCCAGACATTACAGTTCACTGTGCTAGCAAGTGCAAGAAATCCCTTTGGTTCACGTCACCTATACACAGTCTTCCTCCATACATTCCTATCTCTTGCACTATGTCTTCCTTGATACATTGGCATACTACCTGCATCCAGTGCTCTTTTTGCCCCATCCATCCACCTCATTCTAAGTCTTCCTTTTGGCTTACTGCAACCACTTCTGCACTCCACATTCTCTGTTTTAGTCGTTCATCAGTCATTATTACCATTTGTCCAAGCCAACTCAGTACTCTTTGATCTAACTTATCTGACAGCTTTCTTTCAACACCTGTTCTTTTCTTCACCTCCTCATATCTTACTGTATCTATTCTAGATAAACCAATCATACTTCTCAAATGCCTCTTTTCCATTACATTCAGCTTTTTTCATTTCATCCTCTCTTGCATTCCAAGTCTCTCCTCCATACAATGCTGTCGGCTCAATCATACCTCCACTTGTCCTTCTCTTTGCATACCTTCATATATATATATATATATATATATATATATATATATATATATATATATATATATATATATATATATATATATATATATATATATATATATATATATATATATATATATATATATATATATATATATATATATATATATATATATATATATATATATATATATATATATATATATATATATATATATATATATATATATATATATATATATATATATATATATATATATATATATATATATATATATATATATATATATATATATATATATATATATATATATATTTACAGCAATACCCCGCTCTATCGCTATTCACCTCTTGCGAATTCACTGTATCGCAATTTTATTTTGGCAAATTTTATTTATTTATTTATTTATTTATTTATTATTTTTTTTTCTGGTGACACCAGGATGGGCCAAAAAATTATAAAATAAAACAACCTTTATCAGGCTGTAAAGAGAAACAGAGATGGAGAGTGTAATGACCTGTCAGCTCTCTGCTGGGTTTTAATATACCTCTGCATTACTTTCATGATATATATATATATATATATATATATATATATATATATATATATATATATATATATATATATATATATATATATATATATATATATATATATATATATATATATATATATATATATATATATATATATATATATATATATATATATATATATATATATATATACACATACATACACATAAGACCATAAGAACGTATACACAGACACACCACACAATACCCCACCCCCTCAGATTGCAGTGATAGAAGCTCAAGGGCCGGTATTAGAGAACATCAACCTTACAGCCACAGAGGTATGCAAAGCGCTGATGGATTTAGATGTTCATAAAGCTACAGGTCCTGATGACATATCCCCTCATGTGCTTAAAAAATGCGCAAACACAATATCAGTGGCACTAAGTATCATATTTAAGGAGTCACTGGAGTCGGGGGAGATTCCAAGATGCTGGAAACAAGCAAATGTGATACCTATCTTCAAAAAGGGAAGGAGGGATACGGCTCTGAACTATAGACCAGTTTCCTTGACCAGCATAGTTTGCAAAGTTATGGAGAAACTACTAAGGAAACATATCTCTCTTCACTTGGAATCTTTCAACATTTTGTCAGTGAGGCAACATGGCTTCAGAGAAGGTAGATCAACAGTAACAAACTTATTAGAATTTTATGATGAGGTAAGCCAAATCTTACAGGAAAGAGAGGGCTGGGCAGATTGCATATTCCTAGACTTCCAGAAAGCGTTTGACACTGTTCCACATGGGAGACTTATTAGGAAGCTGCAATCAATGGCTAGAATAGGTGGAAATGTTTTGGAATGGATAAAAACTTACTTAGAAGGAAGGGAACAGAGGGTTAGAGTAAGACACTCAGTGTCTGAATGGAGAAGAGTTAGTAGTGGAGTTCCACAGGGTTCAGTTTAAGGGCCACTTTTGTTCCTTGTATATGTAAATGACCTACCAGAGTCTGTAAATTCATTCATGAATATGTTTGCAGATGATGCAAAGATTGTGAAGAAAGTAAAAAAACGAGAACAATGGTAGAGAACTTCAGGAGGATCTAAATAATCTGCATGAGTGGTCAGAAAAGTGGCTAATGAAATTCAATACTTCAAAATGTAAGGTAATGAGAATGGGTACAAGTGCAAGAAGGCCCAAGCTTGACTACTCGGTGGCTGGAGTACAACTTGAAGAGACAGAAAATGAGAGAGATCTAGGAGTAAACATACTGGCAGATTTGTCTCCAGAAATACATATAAATGGCATAGTAAGGGCAGCATATGCATTCTTATCAAATGTAAGGGTAGCCTTCAGGCACATGGACAAGGAAATGTTCAGAAATATTTATGTAACCTATGTGAGGCCAAAACTTGTATATGCAGCCCCCTTTTGGAATCCGCACTTGAAAAAGCACATAGCTAAGCTTGAAAAAGTTCAAAGACATGCCACGAAACTGGTGCCAGAAATACGCAATCTCGGTTATGATGAGAGGCTGAGGGAATTAGACTTGCCATCACTCGAAGCTAGAAGAGTGAGGGGGGATATGGTGACAGTCTTTAAATTCCTTCATGGTTATGATAGAGTGGATAGGGATCGATATTTTGATATGGCTGGCTCTAGAACTAGAGGTCATAGTTTGAAGCTTTGTAAGAAAACTTCTTTGCAGGATGTAAGGAAATACTTTTTCAGTGTAAGAGTAGTTGATAATTGGAATTGGCTAAGCGAGGAGGTAGTTAATGCTATCTCAATCGATAGTTTTAAGGACAGGTATGATAAGTATCACTAAGTATAAAATGGAACCGATGAGGAGACGGGAAGATACGAGCTTTGGGCTCTTTCGCGTAAACACAATTAGGTAATCACATATACATATATATACATACACATATACATACACACATATATATATATATATATATATATATATATATATATATATATATATATATATATATATATATATATATATATATATATATATATATATATATATATATATATATATATATATATATATATATATATATATATATATATATATATATATATATATATATATATATATATATATACGAACATAAGAACGTATACACAGACACACACACACACATATACATACACATATATATATATATATATATATATATATATATATATAATATATATATATATATATATATATAATATATATATATATATATATATATATATATATATATATATATATATATATATATATATATATATATATATATATTACAGTTAATACGTATAATCAGTTAATATATATATTCCCTGAAAAAACAGTTAATATATATATTACCTGTTTCACTCAGGGAATATACATATTACCTAAAAAATTCAGTTGTTATACATATTACCTGAAATTAGGAGGCATTTTTTATACATATTCCCTAAACTGAAAATAACATAGACGGTAAAGTAAGAGAGCACTACAATATAACTCATGCAAGCCAAAGAATTGCATAAAACCAACACAAAATCGATAGGCAATCATACCCTAAACTGAAAATAACATAGATGGTAAAGTAAGAGAGCACTACAATATAACTCATGCAAGCCAAAGAATTGCATAAAACCAACACAAAATCGATAGGCAATCATAAAAGACTGCACATTTTTATATGAAGATGTCATTATGCTGGAAGCCTACTTGTTAACTAAACTGCCATGTAACAACAAATCGTAACAAATGTCACTTTTAGTATTGTCTTGGATTTTTACATATCATTCTAAACTGCCATGTAACAACAAAGCGTAACAAATGTCACTTTTTGTATTGTCTTGAATATCAAGAGTTATCGTATTTTATTTTTCATATTGTATTGTCATATTTTCACTTCGCCCCTTCAATTTTCAGTTTGGGGAATATGTATAAAAAATGCTTCCAAATTTCAGGTAATATGTATAATAACTGAAATTTTTTGCTATTATGTATATTCCCCGAGTGAAACAGGTAATATATCTATTAACTGTTTTTATCAGGGAATATACATATTAACTGTAATATATATATATATATATATATATATATATATATATATATATATATATATATATATATATATATATATATATATATAAACAGTAATCCCTCTCTCTATCGCGATGCACCTATCGCGAATTCACTGTATCGCGATTTTTTGGGGGGGCAAAAAAAAAAAATTTTTTTTCCCAAGATGATTATGACACCAGGATGGGCCAAAAAATGATAAAATAAAACAGCCTTTATCAGGCTGTAAAGAAAAACAGAGATGGAAAGTGTAATGACCTGTCAGATGTGAAGGGATTATAAAAGGTGTGTAATGAATATCCAGCTCTCTGCTGGGTTTTAATATACCTCTGCATTACTTTCATGATGTCTATTCCAATAATTCTCCTTAGATCTTATTATTATTATTATTATTATTATTATTATTATTATTATTATTATTATTATTATTTTTATTATTATTATTATTATTAATATTGGCAACAATACTTTTCCTTTGATGATGATTGTGGTGATTATTATCATCATTATTATTATTATTATCATTATTATTATTATTAAGGGCTCATCATTGTTTGTACATCTGTTGGTTTATTTACTTTAATAACTGTGTACAGTGCCCCTCCCTTATTGGCTGGGACAAAGAGAGTGTGGGGGGTTGGGTAGAATAGAATGTTGGAGAGAGTGAGAGACATCTTTAATTAACTCTTGTTCATTCAACCAAAACTACATTATTTATTGTAAAAATAATGGTTTAATTACAAATTCGTAATAATAATGAAATTTATAATAATAATAATAATAATAATAATAATAATTATAATAATAATAATAATAATTCCACAATCATCGTCAAAGGATAATTATTGTTAAAAATAATAATAATATTAATAATAATAATAATGATAATAATAATAATAATAATAATGATAATAATAATAATAATAATAATAATAATAATAATAATAATAATAATATAAGGAGAATATTTGGAATAGACATCATAAAAGTAATGCAGAGGTATATTAAAACCCAGCAGGGAGCTGGATATTCATTACTCATCTTTTATAATCCCTTCACATCTGACAGGTCATTACAAGGATGATAATTAATGAAGTTTTAAAAATTCATGATCAAACCAGAACTCGTAATGGGTAATGGATTTAAGCTTGATAAATTTAGGTTCAGAAGGGAAATTAGTGAAAATTGGCTTGGTAATAATGTAGATTCCTAGTAGGATAATAAATGCCAATATATATATATTATATATATATATATATATATATATATATATATATATATATATATATATATATATATATATATATATATCTTCTTCTATTTGCGTTCCCATTTTCATATGGGGTCGCATATATATATATATATATATATATATATATATATATATATATATATATATATATATATATATATATATATATATATATATATATATACATACAGTGTTGCCTCACTTATCGCGGTAGTTTGGTTCCGGGACCCGGCGCGAACCAGGAAATCCGCGAAATAGGATCCGCCTATATGTACATAGATATTTTAATATATTTTAACGTTTACACTGTATAAACCCTCCCTGCACTGTTAAAAAAACACCCTTTACATTATAAATAACAGCAAGCAACGTAAATATTTATGAAAGTGATAGATAAAATTACGGTGAATGAGGTGATAATGACGTGACATACGTACTCATTTACAATTATTTTTTCGTTTATGTACTGTATAAACCCTCCCTGCACTGTTAAAAAAAACACCCTTAGCATTATAGATGACAGCAAGCAACGTAAATTTTTATGAAAGTGGTAGGAAAACTTACCGTGAATGTGCTGATGACGTGACATACATACTCATTTACAATTATTTTTTCGTTTACATACTGTATAAACCCTCCCTGCACTGTTAAAAAAACACCCTTTACATTATAAATAACAGCAAGCAACGTAAAATTTTATGAAAGTGATAGATGAAATTACGGTGAATGAGGTGATAATGACGTGACATACATACTCATTTACAATTATTTTTTTCGTTTACGTACTGTATAAACCCTCCCTGCACTGTTAAAAAAACACCCTTTACATTATAAATAACAGCAAGCAACGTAAATTTTTATGAAAGTGATAGATAAAATTACCTTGAATGAGGTGATAATGACGTGTTATACATACTCATTTACAATTATTTTTACGTTTACGTACTGTATAAACCCTCCCTGCACTGTTAAAAAAACACCCTTTACATTATAAATAACAGCAAGCAACGTAAATTTTTATGAAAGTGATAGATAAAATTACGGTGAATGAGGTGATAATGACGTGACATACATACTCATTTACAATTATTTTTTCGTTTATGTACTGTATAAACCCTCCCTGCACTGTTAAAAAAAACACCCTTAACATTATAGATAACAGCAAGCAACGTAAATTTTTATGAAAGCGATAGGAAAACTTACCGTGAATGTGATGATGACGTGACATACATACTCATTTACAATTATTTTTTCGTTTACGTACTGTATAAACCCTCCCTGCACTGTTAAAAAAACACCCTTTACATTATAAATAACAGCAAGCAACGTAAATTTTTATGAAAGTGATAGATAAAATTACGGTGAATGAGGTGATGATGACGTGACACACATACTCATTTACAATTATTTTTTCGTTTATGTACTGTATAAACCCTCCCTGCACTGTTAAAAAAACACCCTTTACATTATAAATAACAGCAAGCAACGTAAATTTTTATGAAAGTGATAGATAAAATTACAGTGAATGAGGTGATAATGACCTGACATACATACTCATTTACAATTATTTTTTCGTTTACGTACTGTATTAACCCTCCCTGCACTGTTAAAAAAACACCCTTTACATTATAAATAACAGCAAGCAACGTAAGTTTTTATGAAAGTGATAGATAAAATTACGATGAATGAGGTGATAATGACGTGACATACATACTCATTTACAATTATTTTTACGTTTACATACTGTATAAACCCTCCCTGCACTGTTAAAAAAACACCCTTTACATTATAAATAATAGCAAGCAACGTAAATTTTTATGAAAGTGATAGATAAAATTACGGTGAATGAGGTGATAATGACGTGACATACATACTCATTTACAAATATTTTTTTCGTTTATGTACTGTATAAACCCTCCCTGCATTGTTAAAAAAAACACCCTTAACATTATAAATAACAGCAAGCAACGTAAATTTTTATGAAAGCGATAGGAAAACTTACCGTGAATGTTATGATGACGTGACATACATACTCATTTACAATTATTTTTTCGTTTACGTACTGCATAAACCCTCCCTGCACTGTTAAAAAAACACCCTTTACATTATAAATAACAGCAAGCAATATAAATTTTTATGAAAGTGATAGATAAAATTACGGTGAATGAGGTGATAATGACGTGACATACATACTCATTTACAATTATTTTTTCGTTTACGTACTGTATAAACCCTCCCTGCACTGTTAAAAAAACACCCTTTACATTATAAATAACAGCAAACAACGTAAATTTTTATGAAAGTGATAGATAAAATTACGGTGAATGAGGTGATTATGACGTGATATACATACTCATTTACAATTATTTTTTCATTTACGTACTGTATAAACCCTCCCTGCACTGTTAAAAAAACACCCTTTACATTAGAAATAACAGCAAGCAACGTAAATTTTTATGAAAGTGATAGATAAAATTACGATGAATGAGGTGTTGATGACGTGACACACATATTCATTTACAATTATTTTTTTGTTTACGAACTGTATAAACCCTCCCTACACTGTTAAAAAAAACACCCTTTACATTATAAATAACAGCACGTAACGTAAATTTCAATAAAAAAATTAAAATACTGAAATTTTTTTTTCTTCAATATTTTAATATTTTTGCGTATACCCATAAAATAAAATAATAATTTATCCAAAAAAAACCGCGATAGAGTGAAAACGCGAACCAAGAAGCGCGAATAGGGGTAACACTGTATACACACCTTGTTCCTTTTATACACGATTTTTTTATGAGAAATTGCAATAACGCCCCCCAAAAATAATAGTAAAAAATTCGAAATTCGCGAATAACGCCCCCCCAAAAAAAAGTATAATTTTTTTTTTCTTTTTTTTGTGACAACAGGATGGACCAAAAATTATAAAATAAAACAGCCTTTTTCAGGCTGTAAAAAGAAACAGATGGAGAGATTAATGACCTGTCAGATGTGAAGGGATTATAAAAGATGTGTAATGAATATCCAGCTATCTGCTGGGTTTTAATATACCTCTGCATTACTCTCATGATGTCTATTCCAAAAATTCTCCTTAGATCTTATTATTATTATTATTATTATTATTATTATTATTTTTAACAATAATATTCCTTTGATGATGATTGTGGAGATTATTATTATTATTATTATTATTATTATTATTATTATTATTATTATTATTATTATTATTAATATCATTATTATTACGAATTTGTAATTAAACCATTATTTTTACAATAAATAATGTAGTTTTGGTTGAATGAATAAGAGTTAATTAAAGATTCTCTCTCTCTCTCTCTCTCTCTCTCTCTCTCTCTCTCTCTCTCTCTCTCTCTCTCTCTCTCTCTCTCTCTCTCTCTCTCTCTCTCTCTCTCTCTCTCTCTCTCTCTCCTCTCTCTCTCTCTCTCTCTCTCTCTCTCTCTCTCTCTCTCTCTCTCTCTCTCTCTCTCTCTCTCTCTCTCTCTCTCTCTCTCTCTCTCGTTTCATTTCACTTACTTTATATAGAATGTATTTATATTAAAAGGAGAATAGTCTTACAAACAACGCATACATCAGTTACTTTACAAGCTGATGAGTCGTTTGGGGCAGCAAATGATAAATATAATAATGCACTTTTAATAAAAACGTTAATGAGTTAAAAGACTGTTAGATTAATTTCCTTTCCACGAATCCTTTGTAATGTCTCTCTTAAACAGGAATTAGGTAGAAATATTTCATCTTATTATGTAAATACAATTATTGCTTTAGTCTTAATCACGTTCATTACAGTGCTCATTTTAAAGGTAATAAACCTAAGTTTTAATTCGTTTTTTGTAAAGAAATATGAGAGAGAGAGTAATTGGATACATTTTATTAACAAATTTGTCATTCAGAAACCAGATGCAAATTTGAAAATGGAAAGAGGATGCAAAACACGTGTTCTGAAAATATTAAGAACATAACAACATAAGAATATGGGACACTGCAACATGCTTACTGGCACACATGAGGCAGTTCCATTTTTGAATAGCTTCAGCATGTCTAACCTATTCTATTCTACTCTACTTATTTATTCTATTTTTCTTTTTATGATTTTTCTAATAAACACTAATCTATTTATACCCACCCTACCTCTGTCATATATATATATATATATATATATATATATATATATATATATATATATATATATATATATATATATATATATATATATATATATATATATATATATATATATATATATATATATATATATATATATATATATATATATATATATATATATATATATATGTGTGTGTGTGTGTGTGTGTGTGTGTGTGTGATTACCTAATTGTGTTTACGGGAAAGAGCCCAAAGCTCGTATCTTCCCGTCTCCTCATCGGTTCCATTTTATACTTAGTGATACTTATCATACTTGTCCTTAAAACTATGGATTGAGATAGCATTAACTACCTCCTCGCTTAGCCAATTCCAATTATCAACTACTCTTACACTGAAAAAGTATTTCCTTACATCCTGCAAAGAAGTTTTCTTACGAAGCTTCAAACTATGACCTCTAGTTCTAGAGCCAGCCATATCAAAATATCGATCCCTATCCACTATATCATAACCATGAAGGAATTTAAAGACTGTCACCATATCCCCCCTCACTCTTCTAGCTTCGAGTGATGGTAAATCTAATTCCCTCAGCCTCTCATCGTAACTGAGATTGCGTATTTCTGGCACCAGTTTCGTGGCATGTCTTTGAACTTTTTCAAGCTTAGCTATGTGCTTTTTCAAGTGCGGATTCCAAAAGGGGGCTGCATATTCAAGCTTTGGCCTCACATAGGTCACATAAATATTTCTGAACATTTCCTTGTCCATGTGCCTGAAGGCTACCCTTACATTTGATAAGAATGCATATGCTGCCCTTACTTTGCCATTTATATGTATTTCTGGAGACAAATCTGCCAGTATGTTTACTCCTAGGTCTCTCTCATTTTCTGTCTCTTCAAGTTGTACTCCAGCCACCGAGTAGTCAAGCTTGGGCCTTCTTGCACTTGTACCCATTCTCATTACCTTACATTTTGAAGTACTGAATTTCATTAGCCACTTTTCTGACCACTCATGCAGATTATTTAGATCCTCCTGAAGTTCTCTACCATTGTTCTCGTTTTTTACTTTCTTCACAATCTTTGCATCATCTGCAAACATATTCATGAATGAATTTAGAGACTCCGGTAGGTCATTTACATATACAAGGAACAAAAGTGGCCCTAAAACTGAACCCTGTGGAACTCCACTACTAACTCTTCTCCCTTCAGACACTGAGTGTCTTACTCTAACCCTCTGTTCCCTTCCTTCTAAGTAAGTTTTTATCCATTCCAAAACATTTCCACCTATTCTAGCCATTGCTTGTAGCTTCCTAATAAGTCTCCCATGTGGAACAGTGTCAAACGCTTTCTGGAAGTCTAGGAATATGCAATCTGCCCAGCCCTCTCTTTCCTGTAAGATTTGGCTTACCTCATCATAATATTTTAATAAGTTTGTTACTGTTGATCTACCTTCTCTGAAGCCATGTTGCCTCACTGACAAAATGTTGAAGGATTCCAAGTGAAGAGAGATATGTTTCCTTAGTAGTTTCTCCATAACTTTGCAAACTATGCTGGTCAAGGAAACTGGTTTATAGTTCAGAGCCGTATCCCTCCTTCCCTTTTTGAAGATAGGTATCACATTTGCTTGTTTCCAGCATCTTGGAATCTCCCCCGACTCCAGTGACTCCTTGAATATGATACTTAGTGCCACTGATATTGTGTTTGCGCATTTTTTAAGCACATGAGGGGATATGTCATCAGGACCTGTAGCTTTATGAACATCTAAATCCATCAGCGCTTTGCATACCTCTGTGGCTGTAAGGTTGATGTTCTCTAATACCGGCCCTTGAGCTTCTATCACTGCAATCTGAGGGGGTGGGGTATTTTCTACTGTAAATACTGACTGAAACTCCTTGTTCAATTTTTTGCAGATCTCTTCATCCGTCTCAGTGATGCTTCCATCCGCTCTCTTTAGCCTTAAAACCTGTTCTTTTACCTTCAGTTTTCCTCTGATAAAGCTGTGGAAAAGCTTGGGATTTTCTTTAGCCTTCCTGGTGATGTCCCTCTCATAGTCTCTCTCTGCCTCTCTCCTTTTACTTAGGTAGTCATTTCTTGCTCTTTTGTAGGTTTGCCAGGCATTTATGTTTTTTCTCCTCCTATACCTTTTCCAGCATTTGTCTCTCCACTCCTTAGCTCTTTTACACCCATTATCGAACCATTTCTCTCTGGCATGAATTACATGCAGCAATCTACTATCTTCCCATATTTCTCACAAAAGATGTCATACATTTCTTGTACAGATTTGTTGTAAAATAAGGTTCTCCAGTCAATAACTGCAAAAAGCTCATTCATTTTGATGTAATCTCCTTTCGGATAGTTCCTCCTCATGTCCTCAGTGCCTCTACTCTCAGGAAGAATATCTTCAATGATATACTCCATCAACAACACACAGTGGTCACTCTTTCCAATTGGTGGTTCATACTCAATTTTTTCAATATCCAACACATTATCTGTGAACACTAGATCAAGTAGTGATGGCTCATCCCCACCCCTGGCCCTTGTTGGTTCCATTACATGTTGGTGTAGGAAATTCCCTTGTACGCAATCTAGGAATCTTGCCCCGAATGAGTCCTCACCACTGTGTGGGTCAAGATTTATCCAATCTATCTCTTTATGATTAAAGTCTCCCATAATCAAAATCCTACATTTTTTTTCCTGTGTGTGTGTGTGTGTGTGTGTGTGTGTGTGTGTGTGTGTGTGTGTGTGTGTGTGTGTGTGTGTGTGTAACAATAAGCTGTTGACATACAGTCTAAAATGGTAGGAAAAAGCCCATTAAAGAAAGCAACGAAAAAATCTTTGAAGTACTTATTAATTTCGTGACCTCTTTGAGAAGGTGGCTAGATGTCATTTGTCTATCTAATCTACATTTGAAGGTGTCTAAGGTATTGGCATTTATTATCCTACTAGGAATACTCTACGGTATTACCAAGCCAATTTTCACCAATTTGCCTTCTGAACCTAAATTTATCAAGATTAAATCCATTACCCATTACGAGTTCTGGTTTGATCATGAATTTTTAAAACTTTATTAATATCACCCTTGTTAATCCCTTTAAACCATTTATACACCTCAATCATATCCCCCCTAACTCTGTGCCTCTCTAGAGTATGTAGATTAAGTTTTTTTTAATCTGTCATATGGTAGATTTAGTTATTGCATAATTAATTTTTTTTTTTCGCTTTTTAGTCTTGCTTTGGTTATTTATAATTCTTATTTTATCTTTATATACATTTGCAGATAGAGGCTCGTTCTCCTACATCCTCCTCCTCTTCTACCACATAAGTTACTTGCTCACTGCCACCATGCATGTCCCAGTGTACTGTATAACCTTTGCCCACTGCATAATAGAGTAAAGTATAGTAATGTATGTTAATTTCTAGCTGTAAAGTGAATATGAATATCTTTTGTATACTCTTAAAAATAGATACAGGGCTTTCTACTTTGCTATGTAGTAATAAAATATTTTTTTTACTTATCTTATATCTTTGGCATGGTGTGTCTATGTAAGGTTTGGAATGTATCTATGCCCTTTATCATTGTTTCCTATGGAAAATAACTCGTTTTTTCACGCGATTTTCCATTTACACGACACTTCTGAGAACCTATCTAGGCGTTATTTTGAGAACAAGGTGTATATATATATATATATATATATATATATATATATATATATATATATATATATATATATATATATATATATATATATATATATATATATATATATATATATATATATACACACACACAGTATTACCCCCCTTATCGCGGTAGCTCGGTTCCGGGACCCGGCGCAAACCAGGAAAACCGCAGAGTAGCATCAGCCTATATGTACATAGATATTTTAATTTATTTTTACGTTTACACTGTATAAACCCTCCCTGTACTGTTAACAAACCTCCCTTTACTTCATAAATAACAGCATGCAATGTAAATTTATAAGAAAGTTATAGATAAAATTACGGTGAATGAAGTGCTAATTACATGACATACTCATGTACATAGGTATTTTACAATTATTTTTACGTTTATGTACTGTATAAACCCTCCCTGCACTTGTTAAAAAAACACCCTTTACATTATAAATAACAGCATGCAACGTAAATTTGCATGAAAGTGATAGATAAAATTACAGTGAATGAAGTGGTAATTACATGACATACTCATGTACATAGGTATTTTACAATTATTTTTATGTGTACGTACTGTATAAACCCTCCCTGCACTGTATATTCTGTATATATATATATATATATATATATATATATATATATATATATATATATATATATATATATATATATATATATATATATATATATATATATATATATATATATATATATATATATATATATATATATATATATATATATATATATATATATATATATATATATATATATATATATATATATATATATATATATATATATATCAACACTACGGTGTTTGATATCCACGTTTCACTATCTCGTCCAGAGAAACCCAAGGCATTAACACTGAGAAATACTCCATGAAGATTGTTTAGTCTGTTCTAGCAAAGAGACATAGGCTTTCCACCTGTAACTAAAGTTTCTATGTATTCCATGAAGTTCGATCTCGCAATCTTACTCCTTATAAGATGACTAGCCTTGAAAGACCTTGTACATTCAGATATTCGCCAAAAATCCAAGCCCGTAAAGGTGATTATCTCAAAATATTTCGGATAAATTACAATGAAAACAATAAGGTAAGAATACCATAATCAAACTTACAGCAGGTCATTAATCTTTACAATATCCATAAAATTTACCAATATTTTGTACATTTAAGTCAAGATATAGAGACAAAGAAATAATTATTTTTACGTTTACGTACTGTATAAACCCTCCCTGCACTGTTAAAAAACACCCTTTACATTATAAATAACAGCAAGCAACGTAAATTTACATGAAAGTAATAGATAAAATTACGGTGAATGAAGTGGCAATTTCATGATATACTCATGTACATAGGTATTTTACAATTATTTTTACGTTTACATACTGTATAAACCCTCCCTGCACTGTTAAAAAAACACCCTTTACTTTATAAATAACAGCAAGCAACGTAAATTTACATGAAAGTGATAGATAAAATTACGGTGAATGAAGTGGTAATTACATGACATACTCATGTACATAGGTATATTACAATTATTTTTACGTTTACGTACTGTATAAACCCTCCTTGCACTGTTAAAAAACCACCCTTTTCATTATAAATAACAACAAGCAACGTAAATTTACATGAAAGTGATAGACAAAATTACGGTGAATGAAGTGGTAATTACATGACATACTCATGTACATAAGTATTTTACAATTATTTTTACGTTTACGTACTGTATAAACCCTCCGTGCACTGTTAAAAAAACACCCTTTACATTATATAAATAACAGCAAGCAACGTAAATTTACATGAAAGTGGTAGATAAAATTTCAGTGAATGAAGTGGTAATTACATGACATACTCATGTACATAAGTATTTTACAATTATTTTTACGTTTACACTGTATAAACCCTCCCTGTACTGTTAACAAACCACCCTTTACTTCATAAATAACAGCATGCAACGTAAATTTATATAAAAGTGATAGATTAAATTACGGTGAATGAAGTGGTAATTACCTGACATACTCATGTACAGTGTTACCCCAGTTATTCGCGCTTCCTGGTTCGCTTTCTCACTCTATTGCGTTTTTTTTTTTAATAAATTATTATTTTATTTCATGGGTATATGCAAAAATATTAAAATAAAAAAAAACAAATTCAGTATTTTCATTTTTTTTATTGAAAAAAAATATTTCATTATCTAATTGATAAAACAAAATTATTTCCCAGCCTACGAATAATAAAACAGTAAAAAATAGTAAAAAACATAAATGTAGATAGATAGATAGATACGTTTATTGACCACCTCTTTTGAAAAGTACAGTATAATCTTTACAAAAGGAATATTTGGTCCAAATTACAGTGAATAAATACAATAGATTTTGTACAATCATCAAATTAGTAGATGAATTTTAAATTAATATACATTGTACTAATAACTGAATGATATACGTACGTACAGTATAACTCAAAGTATTGCATCATACGAAATAGTGTTCGATAGCGTACAAGGTATTGGGGTCGCAGCTACGTGGGCTAGCATATATATTTATATTCCCAGTAGTTTCATGATTTTATTGATTAAAAAAACGTATTTATTAGCCTAAGAATAATAAAACAGTAAAAAATAGTAAAAAACATAAATACTAACAGTATTGCAACATGTAAAATATGATACCGCTATCAGCGATTTGGACAAAGACCCGTTCATTCTAACTCACGTTTTGCTTGTGTTCGATAGCGTACAATGTATTGGGGTCGAAGCTACGTGAGCTAGCATATATATTTATATTTCCAGTAGTTTCATGATTATATTGATAGAAAAAACGTATTTCTTAGCCTAAGAATAATATAACAGTAAAAAATAGTAAAAAACATAAATACTAACAGTATTGCAACATGTAAAATACGATACCGCTATCAGCGATTCGGACAAAGGCTTCCACCATCTTCCATTGTCTCGTCTCACTCGTGTGCGCCATTCATGTTTTGCTTATTATTATTATGTTTTGCTTGTGATTTTTTTACTCGCATATTTTAACCTTTGCAATGCCTCCCAAGCATCCTTCATCTTCTAAGGCTTCTTGTAGTGAGCCTAAGCGGCAAAGGAAAATGTTAACCATTGTAGATTTTTTTTTTTTTTTTTAAGAGTGTGACACCGGGATAGGCAGAAACTGCCCTCATCAACAAAGGCCCGGGCACGAGAAAATACCAAGACGAAGGAAAAGAAAGAGTTAAGGGCAAGTCAGAGATGAGGTAATGTCACACAAAGGAAAACGACAGACAGAAAAAACAGTCAAAGTAAAGAGGACCCAGAGATATGGAGGACTAGGTTCTGAGATGACGATAGATCTGCTTTTTGAAGGATGAAAGGTCATAAGAATTAGGAAAGACAGAAGGAGGAAGAGAGTTCCAGAGTCTGGAGGTAGATGGGAAGAAGCAGTCGCTGCACCGACCAATCCGCGAGCTACAAATCTCCACACAGTACCTGTGAGATGAGGCCGCTTGGCGAGTGTTACGCGGCCTCGGCAGTGGAGGAGGGATGCAACTCGCCAACTCATCAGAGCAGCGATGAAAGTAGTAGCGATAGAAAAGCGAAAGGGAAGATACCTTATGGCGAAGAGAGAGAGAATCCAGGTTAGAAGTAAGAGAAGGATCATTAATGAGTCTGACTGCCTTAGATTGAATCCTATCAAGAAGATAAGTAAAGGAAGAAGCACCCCAGATGTGAGAGCAGTATTCTAAGCAGGGGCGGATAAGACCTTTGTAAATTTTAAGTAACTGCAATGAGGAAAAGTAATAACGAAAACGAAACAAAACCCCCAATTTTTTGGATGAAGATTTAGAAATTTGGATTATGTGATTCCTCCAAGACAAGTTAGAGGCTATATGGATTCCTAATTATTGATAGAGTTAAGAGGGTAAATTTCATTAGTTTCGAAGACAATAGGGTTATCAGGAGGAGAAGAAGATAAAGAGATAGCCAGAAACTGTGTCTTGGAGGCATTGAGTTTAACTAAATTTTGAGTGCCCCATTCAGATACTCTCTGCAAATCGGAGTTAAGAGTAGAAGAAAGAGTGATACGAGATTGATTACGAGTAACAGATGAAGGTTGTGAAGAAAAGGCAGAGGAAAAGTGAAGGGTAGAATCATCTGCAAAGGCATGAAGAAGAGAGGAAGATGGGGACTGTAGAAGATCATTGATGAAGAGAAGGAAGAGAGTAGGTGAAAGAACAGAGCCCTGTGGAACACCACTGGACACAGCGAAAGGGCTAGATGTCGCGCCATCAACAACTACAGATATAGAACGGTCAGTGAAAAAACTGGAAATCAGAGAACAGAAAGAAGGGGTAAAGCCGTAGGCAGGGAGTTTGGCCAACAGAGCCTTGTGCCAGACTCTGTCAAAAGCCTTAGAGATATCAAGGGCGACGACAAAGGATTCCCCATAGTTCCTCAGAGAAGATGACCATACATGAGTAAGATAGGACAGGAGATCACCAGTGGATCTTGCCTTGCGGAAGCCGTACTGGTGATTGGAGATAAGTGAGTTAGATTCAAGGCGTTTCAAGAAGTGAGCATTGAGCAAAGTTTCGAAAACTTTAACAATAGAGGAGGTTAGAGCAATAGGTCGGTAGTTAGAAGGAATAGAGCGGTCACCCTTCTTAGGAACAGGTTGAACTAGAGCATGCTTCCAAGATGAAGGATAGATACTGGTTGACAGAATGAGGCGAAAAAGACGGCAAAGCACGGGAGCCAGTTCATCTGCAAACTCTTTAAGGAACCTTGCAGGGATACCATCGGGACCAGATGCCTTGTTTGTCTTTAGTGAGCGAAGAACCTTATGAACTTTGCGTGAAGAAAGGATAAGGGAGGGCATAGGGTTAGAGAGGGGAAAAGACTGAGGAACAGGTGCGCTGGAATCGTTGATAGAAGAGTTGGCAGAAAAATGAGAGCCAAAGAGAGTGGCTTTGTCAGTGGGAGAGCAAACTATAGAACCATCAGAACGAATGAGAGGCGGAAAGCTTGAGTTACAGAAGTTTTTGGAGAGGTTTTTGGCTAAGGACCAGAAGCATTTGTCAGTGGGAGAGGAGTTAAGGTCATCAACTTTCCTTCTTATAAAGGAAGCCTTAGACCTTCGAATCTGAGCTGTACAGCGATTCCTAGCTATAATAAAAGCAGAGCGAGTTAAATCGGAAGGAGAGGCTTGGTAAGATCGGTGAGCCTGATTCCTAGCCTGGATAGCCATGGAGCAGGCACGGTCAAACCAAGGTTTAGGGGGAGAGAAAGTTTTTGTAGAAGAGGGGATGTACACCTCCACTCCCGCGGTCATGATCTCGGCAACCTTTACAGCTACCCGATCAGGGTTGCGGGACCGAAAGCAGTAGTCATCCCATGGAAAGTCAAAGAGAAAGTTACGCAAATTTTCATATGGAGTTCGCTTGAAGTGCCAAAGGCGGCGTTGAGTAGGAGGGATTGGTGGTGGGGGAGCGATAATGGAAGAGACAGAGATCATGGAGTGGTCAGATTTACCAAGAGGGGAAAGCACGGAATAAGAGTAGTTTGAAGGGTTAGAAGTAAAAAAAAGGTCAAGAATGTTAGCAGCTTGTTCGTGACGATCAGGAACACGAGTAGGATGTTTAATAATTTGCTCCAGATCATGAGTAATAGAGAAAGCAAGAGCCTCGCTTCCTCCCACATCAGTGTGAGAAGAATGAAGCCACTCACTGTGGTGTACATTGACGTCTCCAATGTAGAGAACTTCGGCATGTGGGTGAGAAGATAGCAAGGACTCATGGCACGAGGAGAGATATTCAAAGAAAGATACAAACTCGGTGGAGTTTGGAGAACAGTAGCAGAAGCAAAGGATGATAGTGGTAGTGGAGAGATAGACTTTTAGCCAGAGAACATCAAAGTTAGGAGATTCAAGGTCCATGAGCCTCACAGTAGGAGTGTTAATGTTGCAGTAAGCACAGACCCCACCTTTGGAACGAAAACGAGTATACAGATTATAGTGGGAGATTTGGAAAGTGTCAGTGGAAGCATGTGTAGACAACTGGGTTTCAGATAGGAGGAGGAGGTTAGGGAGGAAAGAGCCCAAGTGCTGTTCCACAGACGAAAGATTAGAGTTCAGCCCATGAATGTTTGAATAGTGAAGAGTGAAAGAAGCAGATCTTTTAGGAGGTGCAAGGTTAAGAGCAGAACCATTACTACCACCAGGCGTGTCTGCCCTCAAGTCAATGGTGGAGTCAACACGATCCCCGGAGATTCTTCGCACCCCACTATGCCGGGTATTGGGGGCCATTAGTTGTGAACCTTCCATAAATAATGACAAAATGTGAGGAAAAGGAAAGTAAAATAGACAGATGTGCAGAATGTTGTGACTTGTCAAATGTAATGGAAGAGCAAGAGATGTGTAATGAATATGCCAGAATATTCAATGTAGATGTAGGCATGAGGAAAGAACTGTCCTGAAGGAAGATTCAACCTGGAACTGTCTGGACCAGTCCTAGTTGCATCCTAATACCTTCAGTCGTAGTCTTTCAACAGGCGGCTGGTGCCATGGCCAACCTACTTAGATATGTTGAAAGAAGGAAAAAGCTTGTGGATGTCGGCCGCTATTTTACGTAAACGTAAAAATTATTGTCAAATATGGAACCTATTAATGTCAAGTCATCATCACCTCATTCATGGTAAGTTTTCCTATCACTTTCATAAACAAATTACGTTGCTTGCTGTTATTTATAATGTAAAGGGTGTTTTTTTTTAACAGTGCAGGGAGGGTTTATACAGTGTAAACGTAAAAATACATTAAAATATCTATGTACATATAGGCTGATCTCTACACCACGGATTTCCGGGTTCGCGCCGGGTCCCGGAACCGAACTACCGCAATAAGTGAGGCAACACTGTACGTAGGTATTTTACAATTATTTTTACGTTTGCGTACTGTATAAACCCTCCCTGCACTGTTAAAAAAACACCCTTTACATTATAAATAACAGCAAGCAACGTAAATTTACATTTTCAATAAAAAAATGAAAATACTGAAAATTTTAATTTTTTCAATATTTTAATATTTTTGCGTATACCCATAAAATAAAATAATAATTTATCCAAAAAGAACCGCGATACAGTGAGAACGCGAACCAAGAAACGCGATACAGGGGGGGAACACTGTATATATATATATATATATATATATATATATATATATATATATATATATATATATATATATATATATATATATATATATATATATATATATATATATATATATATATATACAGTGTTCCCCCCCTTATCGCGGTAGTACGGTTCCGGGACCCAGCGCGAACCAGGAAAACCGCAGAGTAGGATCAGCCTTAAAAAAAAAAATAATAAAAATGAAAAAAAATTAAAGATGATTATGACACCAGGACAGGCCAAAAATGATAAAATAAAACTGCCTTGATCAGGCTGTAAAGAGAAACAGAGATGGAGAGTGTAATAATCTGTCAGATGTGAAGGGATTATAAAAGATGTGTAATGAATATCCAGCTCTCTGCTGGGTTTACTATACCTCTGCATTACTTTCATGATGTCTATTCTAAAAAGTCTCCTTAGATCTTATTATTATTATTATTATTGTTATTATTGGCAACAATAATTTTCCTTTGATGATGATTGGGGAAATTATTATTATTATTATTATTATTATTATTATTATTATCATCATTATTATTACGCCTTCGTAATTAAACCATTATTTTTATTATAAATAATGTAGTTTTGGTTGAATGAACAAGAGTTACTTAAAGATTTCTCTCTCTCTCTCTCTCTCTCTCTCTCTCTCTCTCTCTCTCTCTCTCTCTCTCTCTCTCTCTCTCTCTCTCTCTCTCTCTCTCCTCTCTCTCTCTCTCTCTCTCTCTCTCTCTCTCTCTCTCTCTCTCTCTCTCTCTCTCTCTCTCTCTCTCTCTCTCTCTCTCTCTCTCTCTCTCTCTCTCTCTCTCTCTCTTTTTGTCCCAGCCAACTAGGGAGGGGCACTTTACACAGTTATTAAAAGTAAATAAACCAACAGTTGTACAAACAGAGATGAGCCCATAATAATAATAATAATGATGATGATGATGATGATGATGATAATAATCTCCATAATCATCATCAAAGGAAAATTATTGTTGCCAATGATAATAATAATAATAATAATATTAATAATAATAATAAGATCTAAGCAGAATTATTGGAATAGACATCATGAGAGTAATGCAGAGATATATTAAAACCCAGCAGAGAGCTGGATATTCATTACACATCTTTTATAATTCCTTCACATCTGACAGGTCATTACACTCTCCATCTCTGTTTCTCTTTACAACCTGATAAAGTCTGTTTTATTTTATCATTTATTGGCCCATCCTGGTGTCACAATAAAAAAAAAAAAAAAAAAAAAAAAAAAATTGCGATACAGTAGTTCGGTTCCGGGACCCGGCGCGAGACAGGAAAACCGCGAAGTAGGATCAGCCTATATGTACATAGATATTTTCATTTATTTTTACGTTTATACTGTATAAACCCTCCCTGTACTGTTAACAAACCACCCTTTACTTCATAAATAACAGCATGCAATGTAAATTTATATGAAAGTGATAGATAAAATTTTGGTGAATGAAGTGGTAATTACATGACATACTCATGTACATAGGTATACATAGGTATTTTACAATAATTTGCCCCCCAAAAAAACCGTGGTACAGCGAAAACGCGAACCAAGAAACGCGATACAGTGGGGGATCACTGTATATATACACCTAGTTCTCAGAATAATGCAGAGATAGGTTCTCAGAAGTGACTGGTAAATGGAAAATCGTGTGAGAATACGAGTCATTTTCCATAGGAAACAATGATAAAGGGCATAGCTCATTCCACAACCGTCCATAGACACACTATGCCAAAAATATGAGATAAATAATGCATATTATATAAGTACATAACAAAGCAGAAAGACCTGTAGTTATTTATATTAACATGAAAATAGTGTACAGTATAAAAGATATACTGATTTACTGTACAGTAAACAAATTAATGCAGTTTATTTTGCCGTTGGCAACAGGCTTACACTGGGACATGCATGGTGGCCAGACACACTATACCAAAGATATAAGATAAGTAAAACATATTGTATTAGTACATAACAAAGCAGAAAGACCTCTAGTTATTTATATTAACATGCAAATAGTGTACAGTATAAAAGATATACAGATTTACTGTACTGTAAACAAATTAATACACTCTATTATGCTGTTGGCAGCAGGCTTACACTGTGACGTGCATGGTGGCAAGTGTTGCCAGATAGCGGATGTTTTTTTTTCAAATGTATGGTACATTTTAAGATATATATCAGTTACAAGATGGTAGTACTGTAATTTACATTAAAATGTACTTTATCTTTAAGATACTTGAAATAACTTACCATCTCACATGTATATTTTTTATATTTATCGTTTCTCTCATTCATCTATTCTGGCAACACTGATGGTTTAGGTGAGGACGAGGATGCATACGTTTTGTCACACTTCCATATCAGCTAATGCACCCTCACACGCTATTTCCCTGACGATATTGTATTAAAAATATGTTTGCTGTTTGTTCTTAATGATTTTTTTCAATTTGCTTGATAATATCCGATCGCATTAAGTGGTAGATGAGAAGTAGGATGCAGGAGAACGAACCTCTATCGGCAAATGTTTTGCTACTTCCGTATCAGCTGTAGCAGCCTCGCACGCTATTTCCCTGACGATATTATATTGAAAATATATTTGCTGTTTGTTCTTAATGCTTTTTTAAAATTTTCTTCAAAATATCCGATCGCATTAAGCGGTAGAATAGGAGGAGGATGGTGGAAAACTGCCTCCGAGGTGGTCGATATTTTACTTAAATGATTTTTTTTTTTTTTTGTTTTGTTTTGCATGGGTGTTATTCGCGAATTTTGTATTTTTTTACCATTATTTCTTTAGGGCATTATTTTAATTTCGCACTTTAAAAAAACATGGAAAAAAGGAACAGGGTATATATATATATATATATATATATATATATATATATATATATATATATATATATATATATATATATATATATATATATATATATATATATATATATATATATATATATATATATATATATATATATATATATATATATATATATATATATATATATATATATATATATATATATATATATATATATATATATATATATATATATATATATATATATATATATATATATATATATATATATATATATATATATATATATATATATATATATATATATATATATATATATATATATATATATATATATATATATATATATATATATATATATATATATATATATATATATATATATATATATATATATATATATATATATATATATACAGTGTTCCCCCGGTTATTTGCGTTTCTTGGTTTGCGTACTCACTGTATCGCATTTTTTTTTTTTTTTTTAATTTATTGTGACACCAGGATGGGCCAATAAATGATAAAATAAAACAGACTTTATCAAGTTGTAAAGAGAAACAGAGATGGAGAGTGTAATGACCTGTCAGATGTGAAGGGATTATAAAAGATGTGTAATGAATATCCAGCTCTCTGCTGGGTTTTAATATACCTCTGCATTACTTTCATGATTCTATTCCAATAATTCTGCTTAGATATTATTATTATTATTATTATTATTATTATTATTATTATTATTATCATTGGCAACAATAATTTTCCTTTGATGATGATTGTGGAGATTATTATCATTATCATCATTATTATTATTAAGGGCTCATCATTGTTTGTACATCTGTTGGTTTATTTACTTTTAATAGCTGTGTAAAGTGCCCCTCCCTAGTTGGCTGGGACAAAGAGAGTGTGGGGGGTTGGGTAGAATAGAATGTTGGAGAGAGAGAGAGAGAGAGAGAGAGAGAGAGAGAGAGAGAGGAGAGAGAGAGAGAGAGAGAGAGAGAGAGAGAGAGAGAGAGAGAGAGAGAGAGAGAGAGAATCTTTAAGTAACTCTTGCTCTTTCAACCAAAACTACATTATTTTTAGTAAAAATAATGGTTTAATTACGAATTCGTAATAATAATGATAATAATAATAATAATAAT
>JAXCGZ010002708.1:0-2500 GCA_037179515.1 Halocaridina rubra
CCCCCACTTTTAAGGGGAAACAGCCTCGGTATATGTATGTATGTATATATATATGAATCATATTTTATCCCGACCGGGACTCGAACCTAAGACTTATAATTACTAAGTCAAGGTGCTACCAACTACACACCACAGAAGGTATAAAAGGAATCCAACCTTATAGCTTATATCTGCTATACTTGGGGATGAACGCATTCTAACTGAATGCCATTATGTTCATATTACAGATTCCCCAACCTCAATCGTGGCTTCATAGTAGCATTTAATTCAGTTCCCAATCTCATTCTGGTCATACAATAACCAAGCAAGCACATTACAAATGTGAAAACATGAATCATATTTTACCCCGACCGGGACTCGAACCTACGACTTATAATTTACTAAGTCAAGGCGCTACCAACTACACACCACAGAAGGTATAAAAGGAATCCAACCTTATAGCTTATACCTGCTATACTTGGGGATGAACGCATTCTAACTGAATGCCACTATGTTCATATTACAGATTCCCCAACCTCACTCGTGGCTTCATTGTAGCATTTAATTCAATTCCCAATCTCATTCGGGCCATGAAACAACCGAATAAGCACATTATATATGTGAAAACATGAATCATCTTTTTTACCCCGACCGGGACTCGAACCTAGGACTTATGATTACTAAGTCAAGGCACGAAAATGAATCCACGAGTGAGGTTGGGGAATCTGTAATATGAACATAATGGCATTCTTTTTGAATGCGTTCATTCTTAAGTATAGCAGATATAAGCTATAAGGTTGGATTCCTTTTAACCTTTTGTGGTGTAGTGGTAGCGCCTTGACTTAGTAATCATAAGTTCTAGGTTCAAGTCCCTGTCGGGGTAAAAAAATGATTCATGTTTTCACATATATAATGTGCTTATTTGATTATTTCATGGCCGAATGTGATTGGGAATTGAATTAAATGCTAAAATGAAGCCACGAGTGAGGTTGGGGAATCTATAACATGAACATAGTGGCATTCAGTTAGAATGCGTTCATTCCTAAGTATAGCAGATATAAGCTATAAGGTTGTATTCCTTTTAACCTTCTGTGGTGTAGTGGTAACGCCTTGACTTAGTAATCATAAGTCCTAGTTTCGAGTCCCTGTCGGGGTAAAAAATGATTCATGTTTTCACATATATAATGTGCTAATTTGGTTATTTCATGGCCAGAATGAGATTAGGAATTGAATTAAATGCTTAAATGAAGCCACGAGTGAGGTTGGGAAATCTGTAATATGAACATAGTGGCATTCAGTTAGAATGCGTTCATTCCTTAGTATAGCAGATATAAGCTATAAGGTTGGATTGCTTTTAGCCTTCTGTGGTGTAGTGGTAGCGCCTTGACTTAGTAATCATAAGTCCTAGGTTCGAGTCCCTGTCGGGGTAAAAAATAATTCATGTTTTCACATATATAATGTGCTTATTTGGTTATTTCATGGCCCGAATGAGATTGGGAATTGAATTAAATGCTAAAATGAAGCCACGAGTGAGGTTGGGGAATCTGCAAAATGAACATAGTGGCATTCAGTTAGAATGCATTCATTCCTAAGTATAGCAGATATAAGATATAAGGTTGGATACCTTTTAACTTTCTGTGGTGTAGTGGTAGCGCCTTGACTTAGTAATCATAAGTCCTAGTTTCGAGTCCCTGTCGGGGTAAAAAATTATTCATGTTATCACATATATAATGTGCTTATTTGGTTATTTCATGGCCCAAATGAGATTGGGAATTGAATTAAATGCTAAAATGAAGCCATGGGTGAGGTTGGGGAATCTGTAATATGAACATAGTGGCATTCAGTTAGAATGCGTTCATTCCTAAGTATAGCAGATATAAGCTATAAGGTTGGATTCCTTTTAACCTTCTGTGGTGTAGTGGTATTGCCTTGACTTAGTAATCATAAGTCCTAGGTTCGAGTCCCGGTCGGGGTAAAAAATTATTCATATTTTCACATATGTAATGTGCTTATTTGGTCATTTCATGGCCCGAATGAGATTGGGAATTGAATTAAATGCTAAAATGAAGCCACGAGTGGGGTTGGGGAATCTGTAATATGAACATAGTGGCATTCAGTTAGAATGCGTTCATTCCTAAGAATAGCAGATATAAGCTATAAGGTTGGATTCCTTTTAACCTTCTGTGGTGTTGTGGTAGCGCCTTGACTTAGTAATCATAAGTCCTAGGTTCGAGTCCCAGTCGGGGTAAAAAAATGATATATATATATATATATATATATATATATATATATATATATATATATATATATATATATATATATATATATATATATATATATATATATATATATATATATATATATATATATATATATATATATATATATATATATATATATATATATATATATATATATATATATATATATATATATATATATATATATATATATATATATATATATATATATATATATATATATATATATATATATATATATATATATATATATATATATA
>JAXCGZ010002708.1:7500-12500 GCA_037179515.1 Halocaridina rubra
TAACCATACATCTTACTAATGCCCCCCCCCTCCCTTTGACAAGCATTCAGTAATACACCCATCTATTCTTGGTGCTTTACCTGCTTTCACTGCTCTCAATGACATATATACATCCTCTTTTGCTATTTCTCTCTTATTCTCATCTCCTGACATTGGCATTTTCCATTCCTTTCCCATAGCCACAATCTCTGCGTCTCTATCATCTTCCACATTTAGCAGGTTCTTGAAAAATTCAGCCCATCTGTCTCTTTTATTTATTTCCATACTCTTTTCACTTCCTTCCAAAACATCTTTTTATCCCTTTCAAAATTCTAGGGCAAGCATTTGCCCCACCCTACATCCGCTTCTCTCTCTGCCTCCCTCACCACATGCTTCACTAACCTTCTATTTGGACAATAGCTTTCATACGCCTCTACATTCCCTACCTGCAACCATACCTCATAAGCCTACTTCTTTACAGACACTACTGCACTCACTTGCTCATTCCATCATTCACTACCTTTCCTTTTACTTTCACTGGGTGGTCTCATTCCACAAACTGCCTCAGCATACTTCATAACTTCCTCCTTGAAACAGCCCGATTCTTCTTCCACTCCCTCCTCCACTTTCTCTGTCATTGTATTCCACAAATATCTCAATAGCCTTGTATTCACAGTCTTTCTCTTTCTTATACAATTCATTCACTTTTAGCACCTCTCTTCCTCTCTCGCTTCTCCTCTTTCTCCAATTTTCTCCCACTCTCACTCTTCTTTCCAATAAATAATGATCAGTGATTCCACCACTAGCTCCTCACAATGCATTCACATCCAATACTCTTCCAATTACCCTCCTGTTCACCAAAACATAATCCATTATTGTTCTGTGAACTACACTTCCATTCTCAACTTTGACCCATTCATTCATGTGCACATACTTCTTTTCAAATACAGTATTAGCAATCAACATCTCTCTCTCTCTCAATACACATTTCTATTATTTTATCTCCACTTTTATTACTACTAGGTACTACATACTTCCCAATTACACCAACCACTAACTCATTCCGTACATTCAAATCTCCCATCAACACCACACTCAATTAATTCCCAAGTTTTCAACACACTCGTTCACTTTCATTCAATATTCTTCTCTTTCTTCCTCATTTTTTTTGACTGCCAGGGCCATATGCGCTCACAAACACTCAAGCCTTGCATCCCAGCCTAATTTTAGCCACTTTTATTCGAGAAGACACTTTCTTCCAACCCACCAAACACTTATTAATCTCTTCACTTACTAACAGAGCCACTCCCTCTCATCCTCTCTCCCTCCCAACTCTAGACACCCTACCTACCACACTCCTAGATGTTACCTAACCATTCCCTTTTATCTTACTTTCGTTCAGTACAAGTGCATCTATCTTTCTCTCCTCAAACATACTCCCTATTACCTCCCTCTTAGTTTCATCTGCACCACAACCACTCACATTCAGAGACCCAATTACTAGGGTACAGGCTGAATCTCTCCTGTTAGAATACTCCTGCATCTCTTGGCTATTCATAGGAAGTAAAATGCAGAGAGGATTCTTAGTCCCCCTGCTCTGCCCATTCATTCGCCTTTTGAGACACACAGGGACACACTGTGGAAATATTCTCAACTCCCCTCCCTTAGGGAGGGGGTTAAGAAAGATAAAGTGGAAGAGGGAGTGGAAGAGAAATGGGGCTGTTTCAAAGAGGAAGTTATGAAGGTGTCGAGGTAGAGTGCAGAAGGAGACTAACTGGTGGAAGTAAAACGAAAGGTAGTGAATGGTGGAATGAGCAGATGAGTGTAGTAGTGGCTAAAAAGGAGCGGCCTTATTAGGTAAGATTGTTTGTAGGTAATGTAGAGATTTACATGTAGTAGGTTGGCTCATGGCATCAGCAGCCCGTTGCGATACTACAGCTGAAGGTTTTTTAACTTAAATAGGTCTGTCCAGGACATTTCGATGTTAAATCTTCCTTCAGTCACAGTTCTTTTTCTATGCCTACAGCTACATTGAATATTCTTGGATATTCATCACACATCTTTTATTATCCCTTCACATCTGACAAGTCATTACACTCTCCATCTCTGTTTCTCTTTTCTTTATGTATTCTTCGTGCCAAGGCCCGATGAGGGCTGTTTTATTTTATAATTTTTTTTGGCCCGTCCTGGTGTCACAATCATAAAAAAAAAAAATGAAAGGTAACGTACAAAGAGGAGGTTAGCAAAGCACATGGTGAGGGAGGCAGAGAGAGAAGTGGATGTAAGGAGGGGCAGATGCTTGTCTAAGTATTGTGAAAGGAATAAAAAGATTTCTTGGAAGGAAGTGAAAAGAGTGAGTAAAGGTGAGTGTGGTAGAGAGGAGAGGATGAAAGGAGCAGATGGGCAATTGCTAGTGGATGAAATAAAGGTGAGACAGAGATAAGATGAATATTTCAAGTACCAACTAAATGAGGAAGATGATGGAGAGGCAGGACTTTAAGCTGCAGTAATCTGGGACCAGTAACTCAGCCAGTTCAGATACATTTATCAGTTTACGATGCACCCCAGTGCCATGATCGAGATATATGGAGAGGTTGATCTTCTTGGCATGGTAGAGGAGGATCATCATAATGTCTGTGTCAGGAGTCCTCACCACGCTGGACTTGTACCTACACTTAGCAGTCTGGTGAAGATATAAGATGACACGGCTATCCGTCTCCTCCTGGTCTGAGAATAGTTCATGGATCTCAGGGAAATGGACCTGGAACAAGTAGAAAAGAGCATATATAAATTATTATACTACCGACATAATGTATTAAATTAGTAATGAACATAGGTAATTATAGTAGCACCATTACCTTCTAACTCACTATATCTTTCATTGAAGTGAGGTGATAGGCTTTCCCCTCAACCCATACAACTGCTTTCTTGCACTTCTTGAGCCAAAAAAGTAGGATGCAAAGCTGATTCTTTTTCATCTCATTGCCAAAATCTTAATCATGGATATTATAGCCACAGGCAACATTTCATTTGTCTCTAATCAAAGAAAGGCTATGATTGTGTGCACAATTTTAATTACCTGAAGACTTTCTAAAGTTCATGAAATTCTCCTCCATGGTCTTGTCCACAGCGAAAAGAGCCCCCGGAATAAGAGATCTGGCCTCCGCAATAGCTCTATGTTTGATGTAACCACAAGCACCAGGATGAGAGAGGTCGATGTTTGTGAGGAATGCCTCGAACTATGTCAGGTACCTGTAGAGAATCAACAGTATTTCAAAAGTCATACTATAGTTTATTCCTTTCTACAACTTTTTATTTATGTTACTAATATTGCTTTAAAATTCATACTATAGTAATTTTCTTTCAAACCTTTGTTATTCAGTATCAGTAGTCATTACATTGATTACCTGGAATAGATGTGACCATTGTATGCAAAAGAACAGATCTGCCATAGCACCGTTGCAGTGATGAAAGAGCTCAAAGTTACTGGTTTCCACAGCAAAGTCCATCGTGAAGACAAGCCTTGCATGATGCATCACTGAGAGCCTGAACATTCCTGTCTTCTCAAGATGGCCCCCACAAACTTACTGTTGGAACTCAGTTTATTGATGAATCACTTTGGTTACTGAAGTGTTTTTAGGCCAAACAACAAGATTTTCACGGGTGCAGCAGTGGATAGGATTGATTAGAGTCCCACATGGGACTGCCTAGGCATATGATTTTCCATTCAGAATACTTTTCAGAAACCCAATTGTTGCGAGGCCAGCTTCAATGAGAATTTCAGAGAAGCCAGCATCTCTACACTTGTGACCAGTGAGCATGCCTATATAAATCATGACTGTGTGGAACTTGCCAGGGATGATAGTGTGTATATTGAACTCCTTGCATTTCCATGCTATAGGACATACCTTCATTACCATGATAAAGTCAAAGGTGTTGATGGTGTATGGCTGCCCAACCTCCTGTATTGCTGCCTCTGACCTCTTGAGCAGCTCTAATGCCACTGCATTTTCTGTAATAGGCTGGTTGATTGGAGTGTAATAGCCAATTATAGATTTTCTTGAAGGCACTTTCCCTGTGCTTGAAATGAAGCCACCAAATCAAGACTCCTGTTGCTTACCCTCACTGCCTAAAAGTTTGCCTAGAAGATATATGTAGTATTCCAACAGTGTAGCGTCGAATATCCTTTGGTTTTCAAAAGGTTGGGTAAACCTGGTATACTGGAGAAATTTGGGTCCAATTCATCTGAATGGTAGTTATGGCACTGTCTCTATAAGGGTAATCTTGAGGCTTCTCATTTTGTATGACCTTTCATAGAAAAGAACGGTCCTTACATTGGTGCTTTGATGCCCCTCTCTCACCTCTTGAATCATTATCCCTCCAGCTCTATTCACAATGCTTGAGCCTTGGCCATTGGTTGTGATTTTGTTTAGGCTATCCCACTCATTATGGAAAACAGCATTGCCCTTACCAGTGATGATTTAAGGGGTCAGGTAGGTGGACATCTAGTCAAGAACCTTGGTTAGTGCTCTCTCAAGATCCGGACTAAAGTTTTAGGTTTCTGAGTGACCGATTCGGGCAAGGATGGTTGTGAACTGCATAGAGAGTGATTTATATTGTAAAAAATTTAAATATACAATATTTTTAGTATATAAAGAATATCAGTTTTGCAATATTCATATTATTCAGTTTATTTTTGTTTACAATCTCATGTAGTTAAATATAGTTCTAGAATATTAACAGACTATGAAAATATCAACATTATCCACTCTGATGCATATTGGATTTAGGAGTGAGAGTAATGCTGACACCTGTGCAAACCTACTCAAGAAGACAAAAAATAATGTTAGCTGATTACCCACCTGTTTGCTTCGACAGAGGTGCCGAAGAGTGGCACAGAGGAGGATGTATTATGGGAGTTTCCACTTGCCATTAATTGAAGGTCGACATACATCATGTGTGATTGAGTATACCAGCCTCTGAGTCTTTTCACACTTCTCTCCTTCAACCTCGGGTATTCC
>JAXCGZ010002708.1:17500-20000 GCA_037179515.1 Halocaridina rubra
TGTATGTATGTATGTATGTATGTATGTATGTATGTATGTATGTATGTATGTATGTATGTATGTATGTATGCATGTATGTATATATGTATGTATGCATTCATGTATTTAAGGATGATTAGATATAGGGTTGTATGTCTATTTGCATGTATGTATGCATGTATGCATGAATGTATGCATGTGTTCATGTATGTATGTATTTTATATATGTATGTATGTATGTATATATGTATGTATGTATGTGTGTATGTATGTATGTATGTATGTATGTATGTATGTATGTATGTATTAATGGATGAATAGATATAGGGATGTATGTATATATGCATGTATGTATGCATATATGCATGAATGTATGCATGTGTTCATATATGTATGTATATATACTTGTATGTATGTGTGTATGTATGTATGCATGTATGTATGTATGTATTTATGATTTTATGAATGCATGTATGTATGTATGTATGTATGTATGTATGTATGTATGTATGTATGTATGTATGTATGTATGCATGTATGTATTTATGTATGCATGTTTGTATGTATGTATGTGTTTATGAATGAATGTATGTATGTATGTATGTATGTATGTATGTATGTATGTATGTATGTATGTATGTATGTATGTATGTATGTATGTATGTATGTATGTATGTATGTATGTATGTATGTATGTATGTATGTATGTATGTATGTATGCATGTATGTATGTATGTATGTATGTATGTATGTATGTATGTATGTATGTATGTATGTATGTATGTAGGTATGTATATATGTATGTATGTATGTACGTATGTATGTATGTATACATGTATGTATATATGTTTGTGCGAATGTATATAAGTAGGTATGTATGAATGTATGTATGTATGTATGTATGTATGTATGTATGTATGTATGTATGTATGTATGTATGTATGTATGTATGCATGTATGTATGTATGTATGTATGTATGTATGAATGTATGTATGTATGTATGTATGTATGTATGTATGTATGTATGTATGTATGTATGTATGTATGTATGTATGTATGTATGTATGTATGTATGTATGTATGTATGTATGTATGTATGTATGTATGTATGCATGTATGTATGTATGTATTAATGGATGAATAGATATAGGGATGCATGTAGATATGCATGTATGTATGCATGTGTATATGTATGTATGTATATATACTTTTATGTATGTATGTATGTATGTATGTATGTATGTATGTATGTATGTATGTATGTATGTATGTATGTATGTATGTATGTATGTATGTATGTATGTATGTATGTATGTATGTATGTATGTATGTGTGTATGTATGTAAGTATATATGTATGTATGTATGTATGTATGTATGTATGTATGTATGTATGTATGTATGTATGTATGTATGTATGTATGTATGTATGTATGTATGTATGTATGTATGTATGTATGTATGTATGTATGTATTTAAGGATGAACAGATATAGGGATGTATGTATATATGCATGTATGTATTCATGTATGCATGAATGTATGCATGTGTCCACATATGTATGTATGTATGTATTTTATATATGTATTTATGTATGTATGTATTAATGGATGAATAGATATAGGGATGTATGTATATATGCATGTATGTATGCATATGTGCATGAATATATGCATTTGTCCATATATGTATGTATATATAATTTTATGAATGCATATATGTATGTATATATATATATATATATATATATATATATATATATATATATATATGTATGTATGTATGTATGTATGTATGTATGTATGTATGTATGTATGTATGTGTGTATATATGTAAGTATGTATGTATGCATGTATGTATGTATGTATGCATACATCTATGTATGTATGTGTTTATGAATGAAAGTATGTATGTATGTATGTTTGTATGTATGTATGTATGTATGTATGTATGTATGTATGTATGTATGTATGTATGTATGTATGTATGTATGTATGTATGTATGTATGTATGTATGTATGTATGTAGGTATGTATGTATGTATGTATGTATGTATTTATGTATGTATGTGTGTATGTATATATGTATGCATATGTGTATGTATGTACGTATGGTTGCAAATATATATGGAATGAATGTATTTATGCATGATTATCTTTTACAGGCATGTGTAATTGCTAGTTTCCTTGCCTGTATGCATGTTAAAGGATAAATGGGTTTAACTAATGGCCGAGGTAAATAACAGTGATTGGACATTCCTCGTCTATATGCCCACCAAAGAGCAATGTCGAAATAAGGATGTAGATCGCCGACCCCTTAACACATTCTCCAATTTAATTGGTAAAAAGATGAGACAGAATAACTTATTCAAATCAGAATAGGGCTGGCTTCATATACATTATACCCCTCAGTCATTCATAAACACAACTTATAGCAATCAATTAGTCTCTAGGTCAACATGACTTCCCATGCTTGATGCTTGGTCGCAGATGTTCAGGATTATCTTCAGTTGTCTGGAGAG
>JAXCGZ010002708.1:22500-30000 GCA_037179515.1 Halocaridina rubra
ATATATATATATATATATATATATATATATATATATATATATATATATATATATATATATATATATATATATATATATATATATATATATATATATATATATATATATATATATATATATATATATATATATATATATATATATATATATATATATATATATATATATATATATATATATATATATATATATATATATATATATATATATATATATATATATATATATATATATATATATATATATATATATATATATATATATATATATATATATATATATATATATATATATATATATATATATATATATATATATATATATATATATATATATATATATATATATATATATATATATATATATATATATATATATATATATATATATATATATATATATATATATATATATATATATATATATATATATATATATATATATATATATATATATATATATATATATATATATATATATATATATATATATATATATATATATATATATATATATATATATATATATATATATATATATATATATATATATATATATATATATATATATATATATATATATATATATATATATATATATATATATATATATATATATATATATATATATATATATATATATATATATATATATATATATATATATATATATATATATATATATATATATATATATATATATATATATATATATATATATATATATATATATATATATATATATATATATATATATATATATATATATATATATATATATATATATATATATATATATATATATATATATATATATATATATATATATATATATATATATATATATATATATATATATATATATATATATATATATATATATATATATATATATATATATATATATATATATATATATATATATATATATATATATATATATATATATATATATATATATATATATATATATATATATATATATATATATATATATATATATATATATATATATATATATATATATATATATATATATATATATATATATATATATATATATATATATATATATATATATATATATATATATATATATATATATATATATATATATATATATATATATATATATATATATATATATATATATATATATATATATATATATATATATATATATATATATATATATATATATATATATATATATATATATATATATATATATATATATATATATATATATATATATATATATATATATATATATATATATATATATATATATATATATATATATATATATATATATATATATATATATATATATATATATATATATATATATATATATATATATATATATATATATATATATATATATATATATATATATATATATATATATATATATATATATATATATATATATATATATATATATATATATATATATATATATATATATATATATATATATATATATATATATATATATATATATATATATATATATATATATATATATATATATATATATATATATATATATATATATATATATATATATATATATATATATATATATATATATATATATATATATATATATATATATATATATATATATATATATATATATATATATATATATATATATATATATATATATATATATATATATATATATATATATATATATATATATATATATATATATATATATATATATATATATATATATATATATATATATATATATATATATATATATATATATATATATATATATATATATATATATATATATATATATATATATATATATATATATATATATATATATATATATATATATATATATATATATATATATATATATATATATATATATATATATATATATATATATATATATATATATATATATATATATATATATATATATATATATATATATATATATATATATATATATATATATATATATATATATATATATATATATATATATATATATATATATATATATATATATATATATATATATATATATATATATATATATATATATATATATATATATATATATATATATATATATATATATATATATATATATATATATATATATATATATATATATATATATATATATATATATATATATATATATATATATATATATATATATATATATATATATATATATATATATATATATATATATATATATATATATATATATATATATATATATATATATATATATATATATATATATATATATATATATATATATATATATATATATATATATATATATATATATATATATATATATATATATATATATATATATATATATATATATATATATATATATATATATATATATATATATATATATATATATATATATATATATATATATATATATATATATATATATATATATATATATATATATATATATATATATATATATATATATATATATATATATATATATATATATATATATATATATATATATATATATATATATATATATATATATATATATATATATATATATATATATATATATATATATATATATATATATATATATATATATATATATATATATATATATATATATATATATATATATATATATATATATATATATATATATATATATATATATATATATATATATATATATATATATATATATATATATATATATATATATATATATATATATATATATATATATATATATATATATATATATATATATATATATATATATATATATATATATATATATATATATATATATATATATATATATATATATATATATATATATATATATATATATATATATATATATATATATATATATATATATATATATATATATATATATATATATATATATATATATATATATATATATATATATATATATATATATATATATATATATATATATATATATATATATATATATATATATATATATATATATATATATATATATATATATATATATATATATATATATATATATATATATATATATATATATATATATATATATATATATATATATATATATATATATATATATATATATATATATATATATACATATACCTTGGCTGTTTCCCACTTTAATTGGGGGTTAGCCGACATCAAGAAAGGAAAACAAATGCGGGGATTACTTTGCTCTATGGGCAATGACGAGGGAGCTAGCGACCGTTCAGATGGCACTGGTGGAGTGCCACACCTTTTTTCAAAATCTCCGCTCTCATACCATCCATTCCAGATGCTTTTCCTGCTTTCGCTTCATACAATGCCCTTTTCACCTCCTCTCTTGTAATCTCTCTCTCATTTTCGTCTCCCATTACTGGCACTTGAACAACCCCACTGCCACTATAGCTGCTTCTCTATCTTCCTCAACATTCAGCAATCACTCAAAATATGCTGCCCATCTTTTCTTTTTATCGTTCCCTCTTAACATCTGTCCATTCACATCTTTCACTGTCTCTTCCATCCTCGATCCACCCTTCCTTACTCTCTTCACTTCTTTCCAAAATCTATATTTATTCTCCTCATATGACCTACTAAAATCCTGTCCCCACCTAACATTTGCCAACCTCTTCTCTTCCTCTACCTTCCACTTGGTTTCCACATTTTTCTCCCTATATCTTTCATACTTCTCCCTACTTTTACACTGCAGCCATTTTTCAAAATCCCTCTTTTTCTCTTCCAACTTCATTTTCACCCCTTCATTCCATCACTCGCTGCCCCTCCTCATGCCACCTCCAACAAACCTTTTTCCACACACATCACTTGCATGTCCCACAAAACATTCTTCCATCAACCCCCATTTCTTCTCTAACTCCCCAACTTCTCTTTCTTTCACCCTGCCATATGCCACTCAACCTGTCCTGATATTCCTGTCTCTTCTCTGGCTTTTTCAACTCTTCCACCTTCACCATTTCCCTTCTACATCCCCCCCACTCTATTTTCACACTCTTTTGTTACTACCACTTTTGCTTCAACCAAAATATGGTCTGACATCCCAGTAGCCACCCCCCTTAATACATGAACATCTTTCACTCTACCAATCATGCTTTTTGCTACCAACACATATTCCATCAATGCTCTTTCTTTCACTCTTCCATTTGCCACTCACATCCATTTATGCTTATTTATTAACTTCTTGAAAAAAAAAACTATTACCTATCACCAACTCTTGCTCCACACATATATCTAACAGTCTCTCGCCACTCTCATTCCCACCTGGTATCCCATACTTTCCTACGATACCTTCTACCTCTCCATCACCCACTCTGGCATTCAAGTCACCCAATACAACTACATAGTTCCTTCTACTCAAACCATCCACACACCTGTTTATTTCATTTCAGAATTCATCCCGCTCTTCCTCACTTCTCTCACACCCTGGCCCATACGCACTAAGAAAAGCCCAACATTCCCTAACTATCCTAGTCCTCACCCACTTCAGCCTAGATGACACTTCTTTCCATTCCACTACCTTATTTACCATCCATTCACTCAGGAATAATGCCACACCTTCTCTCGCTCTCCCCCTATCAACCCCAGTCACCCTGCCTGTCACACCACCAAATGCCACTTCTCCTTTTCCATTCATCTTCGTCTCAAACAATGCCAATACATCCATCCACCTCCTACCAAACATATATCCAATCTCACATCTTTTGCTCTCTATCGTACTACAACCACGCACATTTAAACACCCCAAAATTAGAGTTTGGGGAGAAGTTATTCTCCCCTCTACCCTCCTTCTTCTTTTACGTCTAGCAGGAGGTTAATACAAGATATTATTATTAATAATAATAATGATAATAATAATAATAATAATAATAATAATAATAATATTAATAATAATAATAATAAAAAATAATAATAACAATAACAATAATTATAATAATAATAATAATAATAATAATAATAAAAATAATAATAATAATAACAATAATAATAATAATAATAATAATAATAATAATAATAATAATAATAATAATAATAATAATAATAATAATAATAATAATAATAATAATAATAATAACAATAATGATAATAACAATATTAATAATAATAATAATAATAATAATAATAATAAAAATAATAATAATAATAATAATAATAATAATAATAATAATAATAATAATAATAATAATAATAATAATAATAATAATAATAATAATAATAATAATAATAATAATTTTAATAATGATAATAAAAATAATAATAATAATAATAAAAATAATAATAATAATAATAATAATAATAATAATAATAATAACAATAATAATAATAATAATAATAATAATAAGAAGAATAATAATAACAATAATAATAACAATAATATTAATAATAATAATAATAATAATAATAATAATAATAATAATAATAATAATAATAATAATAATAATAAAAATAATAATAATAATAATAATAATAATAATAATAATAATAATAATAATAATAATAATAATAATAATAATAATAATAATAATAATAAAAATAACATTAATAATAATAATAATAATAATAATAATAATAATAATAATAATAATAATAATAATAATAATAATAATAATAATAATAATAATAAAAATAATAATAATAATAATAATAATAATAATAATAATAATAATAATAATAATAATAATAATAATAATAATAATAATAATATTAATAATAATAATGATAATAATAATAATAATAATAATAATAATAATAATAATAATAATAATAATAATAATAATAACAATAATATTAATATTAATAATAATAATAATAATAATAATAATAATAATAATATTAATAATAATAATAATGATAATAATAATAATAATAATAAAAATAATAATAATAATAATAATAATAATAATAATAATAATAATAATAATAATAATAATAATAATAATAATAATTATAATAATAATAATAATAATAATAATAAAAATAATAATAATAATAATAATAATAATAATAATAATAATAATAATAATAATAATAATAATAATAATAACAATAATAAAAATAACATTAATAATAATAATAATAATAATAATAATAATAATAATAATAATAATAATAATAATAATAATAATAATAATAATAATAATAAAAATAATAATAATAATAATAATAATAATAATAATAATAACAATAATAATAATAATAATATTAATAATATTAATAATAATAATGAGAATAATAATAATAATAATAATAATAATAATAATAATAATAATAATAATAATAATAATAATAATAACAATAATATTAATATTAATAATAATAATAATAATAATAATAATAATAATAATAATATTAATAATAATAATAATGATAATAATAATAAAAATAATAATAATAATAATAATAATAATAATAATAATAATAATAATAATAATAATAATAATAATAATAATAATAATAATAATAATGATAATAATAATAATAATTATAATAATAATAATAATAATAATAAAAATAATAATAATAATAATAATAATAATAATAATAATAATAATAATAATAATAATAATAATAATAATAATAATAACAATTCTATCTATCTACCTTGGTTGTTTTCCCTTTTTATTGGGGGTAGGCGACATCAAAAAAAGAAAACAAAAAGTGGATTACTTTGCTCTATGGGCAATGACGAGGGAGCTAGCGACCGTTCAGATGGCACTGCTGGAGTGCCACAGCCCATTCTCCCTGCTCTTCCACAACCTGTGTCGCTTCACAACTGCCAACTCCCATGCTGCCTCTACCACAAGGCTACCTCTGTAAGATGCAGCCCCGTGGCAACAGCAGATGCCCATCAGAGCTCTGTCACAATTGCTTGCCAGTCATTCCTATTCCTAGCATGCACTTTTGCTTCCCTCACTTCCATCCTCCTATCATTCAGGGCTCTCCTTACTCCATCCATCCACCCAAACTTAGGCCTCCCTCTAGCATTTCTCCCATCAACTCTCGCATTCATCACCTTTTTCAGCAGTCTCTCGTCATCCATCCTTTCCACATGGCCAAATCATCTCAGGACATTCATATCTACTCTGCCTGCATTTTCTCTCCTCACACCCGTTCTTACTCTCACCAATTCTCTCCTAACCCTATCCAACCGAGATACACCAATCATACTCCTCAGGCAATTCATCTCAAACACATTTAGTTTTCGTCTCTTACTTACTTTCATACCCCATAACTCTGATCCATACAGCACAGTTGGCACAACCACTTTCCCATGCAAAACTTTCTTAACATTCATTTCCAACTCTCTATTCTTCATCACGCCTTTCAACGCACCCAAAACTTTACAACCTTCATTCACTCTGTGACATACATCTGCTTCCACTCCACCATTTGCAGCTATAACTGAACCTAAATACTTAAACTTATCAATTTCCTCAAGTGTCTCTCCATTCAACATAAC
>JAXCGZ010002709.1:0-20000 GCA_037179515.1 Halocaridina rubra
TTAATTATAGGAATAGATTATATGTACTTGTCTTGTTAATGTATCAGTTAGCGCTGCATTATTGTTAGTAGTAGAAATATTATTACTAATACTATTTTTAATCATAGTATTCTAAAAGAAAATTGTTATTATATTTTTCTTGATTGTCCTAGATACAACATCATACCACAAGATAGGAAAAAAAAGCTGAGAACCAGTCCACTTGATGACATTTTGGTCATTTTCATTGTAATATATTCTAAATTTAGGTTCATCAATGCCTTTTTCAGTGACAGCGGGAGTACTGCCATAACAAACACTTTTAACTCCTCGTTGCTCTGCAGGATATCTGAACAACCTTGGATGGTCGTCTTTTAAGGCGCAGCATATCACTTTTCCAAGGATCTCTATGGTACTGTACTTGAGAGTCTGCATTGTACTATTGAAAAAGATAAATTGTGAAAAAATACAAATGGATTTGTGATGTTTCATTGAGTTGTGCTCATTATTCATATATCTCTCTTTAGCATTAATGAACTTTTCCTCAGACTCTATACCTCATTCATTCACCTGTGCATTGTTTTAATCTTTCTTTTAAGTATATCCGGGTGACCATTGTCAGCTCATGTTCCATATTATTGCTTTTCTGTATAGACCACTTAGTCATACTTCTCTGTGTAGTATTACAGTTTTTTTTTGTTATTTATGTGTGATTATTGTTGATTACGTACATGAAGCACTTATGGTGTAACTTTCAGTGAAAAGGATTCCCTCATTGCCTTTGTGTAGTACTTACTGAATCTTGGTATTTTGATTTGTGATACAGGTCATTTAGTTCTTTTCAGGGGTTAACAACCCATAAAATAAAAATTATGATGGAAAAAAAAGATCAAGCGTTTTTTTTTTTTCTAAGAAGTCTAGAATCGCTTTTCACCAACCTCAAGTTCTGTCTTTGTAATACTCATTTCAGCATGCATGGAGACAAACATAAAATTTGCACTCTGAGAAAGGAAGTGCATAATTTTCTACGTTTCCACACAGCCCATCAACCTCTCTTATTTACTTCTTTGATGTTTTACTCTTTCCAGCTACAATTTTTGCTGTTTTAGTAGCAGTGATTAAGAGAAAAGTGTATTATTTCTTAAGTCTCTGTGAAACTGGGCATACACCCCCATCAATCGTAGAGGCTGTGAACGTATTACCAAGGCGAGTGTGTCTGGCTTGGCTACTCTTCCACTGGAGAGAGAGAAAAAGACTTTTCATGAGTTGCACGGAGACTGAGAAAAATACTTTTCTTTCCTCAAATTGCCTTTATTTCTAGTTGTATTTTTCCATCTCGTTTGGTCATGGAGCAAGATTGTTATAAACCCTAATGAAGTGTATATTATATGTCACAGTGTGACTAAGATTCGATTGAGTATCAGTAGATTATTAGATTGAACTTACAGGTTAAATGACACCTTTCAGTTGCAAGAATAATCTGGCATTTACTTGGTTTTTAGGGTCCTCTTAAGGACTTATGTTTCTAATCTCCTCTCCTCTGCTATTCCAGCATGATGCATATGATAGTGATAGTACTATTCTCCTGCTTTCTTATTTGAGGGATATATTAGTCTAGTAGTCTTTGATTAAGCAATTAGTTTATCTTTTTATATGATTTTTAGTGGACTGTTAAGTTATAGCTGTCAAATTCAATTTGCAAATAAAATTTTCTTGTAGTTTTGATATCGGAATCATTTGCATTCACATATTTTCTTACAAACATTATATTTTTTATGTGTACTATCAGCTAGATTTTCAATTTTAGTATTGTGTCAATGTGTTATTAATTCCTAATCAGTGTTATATGTCTTTATGTAATTAATTTTTATTTTCTTTTTCTCTTTGGAGATGCAAATCTTTTATTGGAATTCTACTATAAACTATTGTAGATGTGTAAGTAATGTTTGCATGCTCTCACTCGAGTCCATGTTTTCCAATGCATTTTCTTTCTCTTATGACACATTTGATTCGATGACTTCACTAAAAGTTTGCAAAGTCTTTGAATTTTTATCGTATTGATTACCATAGTGTATGGTAGTCTGGGAATAAACAGAATAGCCTTTCCATGGCAATAGAGACTCCCATACATAAACACTGAAAAGCATACAAATTGTATATCTTTTGCAGAAAATTATATTAAGATTAAAGAGGCCCAATTTTAGGCTAGTCTAAACTAGTGCTCACCTGTTTGTACTTATACTCTACTTTTTTATATTGCTTTAAGTGTTTCTACTAATATTATTTATTTTTTTATATTTGGTTTGCCATGAACTTAGAATCAAATATGATATTATCACTCTCCTAAGATGCATTTGGTCTCTGTTTAATCTTAACTTTTTTTTCTTCCCATTTGTGTTAGGTATTATATTTTATATATGCTGGGTGTTGAAAGATTATTGGTGGAGTTTTTACAGTGATTATAAGTTAGTTATCTTTTGTATATGTTACAGTATTACATGTCTAATTTCTGCCTTTCTTAGGAAAGAAGAATGCCATAGAATAGCATCTAATTTTTTTATAATATACAACAGCAATACACATTTTAACTTAATTCAATGATACACAATAAAAATTATATTCTTATATACAATGTCATACACAGAGTAATATGGTGTGCTTCACAACAATCATGCCTGTATCTAACAGGGACGTTGACATCGATGGAGCAGAGAGACCCGACCTTAAACACCAGAACTTTAGCTGGAAATTTTAACCTATTATTTTTGGTGACTTTCTCCTTGATTGGCCTACATAGAGAAATTCAGTTTTTAATGCTGTTTTCTCTTTCCGGTTACAAACGGTGCAGATTTCAGTACCTATTGAAAGGGGGGGTGACCTTGACCAAGTATGTCCAAAAGCATTCAAGTTGGAGTTGTTTTAGCAGGACCCCTCGCTTGCTTTAGGTGGCTGATTCAAAGCATAATGGATGTATGCTTTCCTAATGCATGTGAGGAGTTCTAGTAGCATTATATTTCTAAGCTAGACTGTTTATTTATGAGATGTATAATTACATATGTTTTCCCTTGGGATTATAACAATAGGAAATTAATTCTCTTTATTATTTCTTACCAGGGAGAGAGAACAACATTAAAAACAGAATTTCTGTGTACAGTATTGGCCAATCAGGAGGGCTAGAGAGCACCAGCAGTAACGCATGTCTGCTGCATGCATTCACACATCTTTGCATAGATTCATTTATTATTTTTGTGAAGAATAACTTGTTTAAAATTCAGTTGTGTATTATTGTTGTATCTAAAATGTTTCATATGAAGTACATTACATGAACTCTATTTAAATTTCTGTAATTTTTTTTTTTAATATTTAGTGGTATGGTAGTGCTCTCTGATTGGTAATTTATATCTTTTTATCTTGATTAAATAACGTTTAAGTCATACATTGTATTTATTAGTCATGTAATGTATGTGCAATATGTCAAGCAGAAATTATTTATTAAGACGAGGGACAAAGAAGATATGAATATTAGTCGTATTTCCAAAGTACTATTTTTATTATGCATATATGTGTATATGTATCTATAATAGCATTTAGAGTTATTTATGCAAGGGACAATTTATTTTGCGCTCTTCAGTGTAAATCCACTTCTTATAATGTGAAAGTTCTATTATGTATCATGCACTTTTTTTTCTCTTCAATATTTGTTATAGATTCCTTTTTTTCTAGTCATCTTGTATCCATATATGAGCTGTGTTCATTATTTATCAAATGATTCATTGATGCACTTTGTCAGCTTCAATAAAATGTTTAAAACTATTAGATTATTTTTAATTTTCATATTTGTATTTATACCTTAAGTTGCTGTTCAATATATGAATATCATATGTAAAAACAGATTGCTGAAGCACAGGATCTACTGAATATATATATATATATATATATATATATATATATATATATATATATATATATATATATATATATATATATATATATATATATATATATATATATATATATATATAGGTATACCTCACCCAACGTCGTTAATTAGTTCCAGGAGAGACGACTTAAGTCGAAAAACGATTTAAATCGAATTAGCTTGTCTCTAGGCTAGCCTAGGCTAGGCTACGCCAAATTTACTTGTCTAGGCTAAACCGAATATAGCCATTCCTAGTTCTGTACTTTATTCATGAATGCAATTTTCAGTAATATATGGTTAATAAGAATCTATTTTAAGCTTACTAACAATTAAATTTTATTTTTTAATACTGCATAGTACAGAAAAAAAGTACAGGTAATTAAATTTACGATACAATTTGGTGATGTTTACCGTACATCGCGGATGCTTTATTTATGAATGTGGTTTGCTATGACATGATAAAATAAAAGCCTTTTTTAAGGTTAAACACAAATACAGAAATTATTATTATATTGCAATAATAATAATAATAAAGAAAACGAATTTATTTTAAATTTACCTTTGTGGTTTACATCGCGGACGTAGATGGCTGTGGATCGTCAACATCAACAGCTGATTCTGGCTGTCGTCGTCGTTGTCCGATAGGCTTGAAAAACTGGTCGAGAGTTCCTTGAACTGTCTTCTTCTTTTCCTCACGAATCACATTATAAGGAGCAAAAGCTTCGTGACAAGCCCCCATAACCTTGGAAAAGCGTTGAGCATTGGGATCCATATCTTCGAACAAAGAAAGTCCTTTTTCGATAAATGCAAATGCCTGCTGCATTTTCTTAATGGTAAAGTGACGTGGCTCAGGTGGTTCTGCTTCCTCCTCTTCTTTATTTTGCTGCTCGTGAAGCTCCATCACTTCTTCGTTTGCCAGGGGCTTCTTGTCTTTTTCAAATAAATCTGTGAAATCCTCCTCCTCCAATTCCATTTCTAGCTCTTTGCTCATAGTCACCAACGTTTTGTTAATGGCAACATTATCAAATATTTTCCAATATAAACCAGTTTCGTATACCTTAAAAATCTGTTCGGGAAGAAACTCGTTTTCTTCGATGATTTTCTTTAACGCATTAGGAAATTCTGCTGCTGCTTGTTCGTCTGCTGATGCACTTCACCTTGCTTCTTAATGGAGTGATAACTCCTTCGCTCCTTAAATCCCATGAACCATCCTTGACTTGCCTTGAACTCTACTTCTTTTTCATCAGGGTATTTTTTCTCCAGATCCTCAAACAAAGACAAGGCTTTCTCTTGAATGATTTCTTGACTAACATCACCTCGCTGACGATTCAACCTATCAATCCAAAGAGAAAGAAGACTTTCCATTTCTTCAAAGATTTTTCCTCTTTTCTTATTGATGACGGTGTTCTTCATCCCTGGGCCATCAGATTTGATATGCATTATAATCTTGTCCTTATTATGTACAATCGTCGATACAGTTGTCCGACTCATCCCAAAAGATCGTGCAATCGCTACCACTTTCTCACCTTTTTTCATGGTGTTTTATCATAGCCAGTTTATCGTCCAGCATTATAGCATGACGCTTTTTTAGCACTTGCACTAGGAATTTTCTTAGGTGCCATGGGGGCAAAATATAAGGTCACAAATGAATGAGAATGAGAGTAGCCGATAAACAGACGTATACCGTGCATAAACTAATCAATTCAGAACAATAGCGGTGTCGGGGGAATGACGAGTGACGACGCCTAACGGTAGATATTGGAACTACTGTACGTATTTTAATAAGATTTTATATGCTTTTATTCTTATTTATTGTACAATAACATGATTTTATGTGCTTTTGTTTTTATTTTACAGTAACATGATTTCATGTGATTTTAATGGTTTTCTAGTGATATTATGATTCCAATATTTGTAGCGGACAGACGTAAAGTTGATTATAATGATGTAAACTTAATTTATTTTTTTTTTCCATATATTTTTTTTGAAAACTGACATATAATCGAGAACGGCTTATCTCGAAACGACGCAAGCCGAGGTGTACCTTATATATATATATATATATATATATATATATATATATATATATATATATATATATATATATATATATATATATATATATATATATATATATATATATATATATATATATATATATATACAGTGATCCCTCGTTTATCGCTGAGGTTAGGTTCTGGGACCGACCGCAATAGGTGAATTTCCGCGAAGTAGGATCACCCTATATGTACATAGGTATTTTACATTTATTTTTACGTTTACTGTATAAACCCTCCCTGTACTGTTAACAAACCACCCTTTACTTCTTAAATAACAGCATGCAAGCGTAAATTTATATGAAAGTGATAGGTAAACTTACCGTGAATGAGGTGGTAATGACATGACATGCTCATATACATAGGTATTTTACAATTATTTTTACGTTTACTGTATAAACCCTCCCTTCACTGTTAATAAAACCACCCTTAACTTTATAAATAACAGCATGCAAGTGTAAATTTATATGAAAGTGATAGGTAAACTTACCGTGAATGAGGTGGTAATGACATGACATACCCATATACAAAGGTATTTTACAATTATTTTTACGTTTACTGCATAAACCCTCCCCTGCGGCCGACATCCGCAAACCTTCTTCCTTCATTCAGCATATCTAACAGTTTTACCTTATCCGTTATGGTTAACATCTTCCTTTGCCGCTTAGGCTCACTACCAGAAGCCTTTGAAGATGAAGGACGTTTGGGAGGCATTGCAAAGGTTGAAATACGTGAGTAAAAAAAAATCACAAGCACAATGCAAACGGTGCACATGTTAGTTAGACTGAACGAGTGAGGCGAGACAATGGAAGATGGTGGGAGAACCAAGCTTCAATCAAAAAGCCAATCAGACCCCATGATGCAGAACATACAGAAAAACAATTCTGTGATTCGTCGTCTCCCACCCTTTCATCCAATAGCATTCCATGAACTATCTCACGTAGGTGCAAGCTTTTGCGTTTTCCAAGACGCCAATACATTGTACGCTATCGGACAGTATTTCACATGGTGCAATACTGTGAGTTATATGTTTAAATTTATGTTTTTTACTAAATTTTACTGTGTTTTTATTCTTAGGCTAGGAAATACTTGTTTTATCAATAAAATAATGAAAGTTTCAATATGTACTAGCTCATGTAGGTGCGGCCCTTTTCGTTTTCCAAAACCCTGATACCGGTATCGTATTTTACATGGTGCAATACTGTTAGTATTTATGTTTTTTACTATTTTCAACTGTTTTATTATTCTTAGGCTAAGAAATACGTTTTTTTTATCAATAAAATCATGAAACTACTGGAAATTTTAATATATACTAGCTCACATAGGTGCGACCCTTTGCGTTTTCCGGAACGCTGATACCGGTATCGCACTTTCTATGGGGCAGAGTTACATGTTCAAATTTATGTTTTTTTTACTGTTTCTTACTGTTTTATTATTCTTAGGCTGGGAAATACATTTTTTTTATCAATAAAATAATGAATTTTTTTTTTCAATAATATAATGAAAATACTGAAAATTTTTATTTCTTAACATTTTAATATTTTCGCATATACCCAGAAAAAAAAAACTCGCCAAAAAAAAAAACCGCGATACAGTGAATCCGCAATAGGTGAACCGCGATGTAGCGAGGGATTACTGTATATATATATATATATATATATATATATATATATATATATATATATATATATATATATATATATATATATATATATATATATTATTATTATTATTATTATTATTATTATTATTATTATTATTATTTGCATTAGTAGTAGTAATACTAGTAGTAGTGGAAATAGTAGTAGCAGCAGTAGTAATAATTATTATTATTATTATGGTTTTCAGGGAGAATATTTTTTTTATTAAATTTCCTGATAATTATTATTATAATTATTACTCATATATATATATATATATATATATATATATATATATATATATATATATATATATATATATATATATATATGAGTAATAATTATAATAATAATTATCAGGATATTTTATAAAAAAAAAATATTCTCACTGAAAACCATAATAATAATAATAATAATAATAATTACTACTGCTGCTACTGCTATTTCCACTACTACTAGTATTACTACTACTAATGCAAATAATAATAATAATAATAATAATAATAATAATAATAATAATAATAATAATACTGCTATTACTACTACTACTACCAGTACTACTTCTGCTGCTACTACTACTACTACTATATCTAATACTATTAGTATTACTACTACTACTACGAATAGTAATAATAATAAACTTACTACTACTACTATAAATACCACTGCAGCTTCTACAACTACTATTTCTACTACTACTATGCTACCAATAATAATGATAATAATAATGCCTCTACTACTACTACTATATCTACTACTGCTACTGCTTCTAGACCTACTACTATAATTGCTATTACTACTTCTACTACTACTGCTATTCTGCCAATACTACTACTACTAATCATAATAATAATATTTCTATTACTCTATTACTACACGCACTACAGCTACTACTATACGAATACTACTAGTATTACTACTACTACTACTACTAATAATAATAATTATAATAATAATAGTAATGATAATAATAATAAAAGCAATAAATATTACTACTAGTACTACTACTACCACTACTACTGCTACTAGTAGTAGATACTGTCACTACTACAACTATGCTACTACTATACTACTTCTACTACTACTACTATACTACTACTACTACTGCTATTAATAATAATAGTAGTCGTAGTTTCCTTTGTAATTCTTATCTAACCACTAACTGGTAAGGGTAGAATCATCTGTCTCCATCGATCTATCTATTCATAAATACATATAGATCGATAAGTAGATAGATGGAAAGATATTTTTTTTACGAATTGTTATGATTTTCAAGGGTTTTTTTTTCTACACCAACCCTCCCCATTTATTCGGACATGGGACCGGCTCTGCTTTCGCAGAGGCTTTGTTAAAATCATAATTTATGACGCATCCTATTATAAAATATTAAGCTCCATTTCTTTTAAAATAATCATCCTATTATACCAACATACCAAGACTTAATATAAAGTTTATTTTTTCCTTTTTTCTAGAAATTAATAAAGTGTATTTTTTCCTTTTTTATATAAATTAATAGTTTATTTTTTCCTTTTTTTCTAGAAATTAATAAAGGTAATTTTTTCCTTTTTTTCTAGAAATTAATAAAGTTTATTTTTTCCTTTTTTTCTAGAAATTAACTATCCTTTATTTCAGCAAAATCCAACAAGAAGCTCCTTTTGTTTAGAAAATAAAACTTCGGCATTTCAGTAATATCCAATGTTCCAAAGGTGTTTCCCCATCTTCTCCAGGTTCCTATCATTCAAGAGCCAATAGAGACATGCCACGAAACTGGTGCCAGAAATACGCAATCTCAGTTATGATGAGAGGCTGAGGGAATTAGACTTACCATCACTCGAAGCTAGAAGAGTGAGGGGGGATATGGTGACAGTCTTTAAATTCCTTCATGGTTATGATAGAGTGGATAGGGATCGATATTTTGATATGACTGGCTCTAGAACTAGAGGTCATAGTTTGAAGCTTGGTAAGAAAACTTCTTTGCAGGATGTAAGGAAATACTTTTTCAGTGTAAGAGTAGTTGATAATTGGAATTGGCTAAGCGAGGAGGTAGTTAATGCTATCCCAATCCATAGTTTTAAGGACAGGTATGATAAGTATCACTAAGTCTAAAATGGAACCGATGAGGAGACGGGAAGATACGAGCTTTGGGCTCTTTCCCGTAAACACAATTAGGTAATCACTTATGGGCTAATTAAAGCCGCGCCAGAGGTCTCCAGCTCCCAGTCACACTCGTTGGTAAGTAGACTTACGGGCTAATTAAAGCCGCGCCAGAGGTCTACCACCAACACATTCACACATAGAAACCTGAAAGATGTTGAACAAACCTTTGGGTATTGGAAATTACTGAATTGCAGGAATATTATGCCGTCTTGCTTTGTTTGGGCCACTGTCATCCATTTCCATGAAATGTGACAAGTGCCTTTGTTGTTAAATCATATGCTGCCAGCACCCAACATCGCTCTCCAGTGAAGGTACAGATGCACCTTCTGTCACCATATGGAGGAATCCGTGTGGTGACTGAAACGACGTTTCATGTATTTCAAGAGGTGCTGGTTATTTCTGGTTAGGACTTGCCTTTCCTCTGGTGTTAGATAGAACTGGTATGAACTATCCTCTAACTCCATCAGGCCATTTGGTAAGTCACTGATGCCTGACTGACACTTCTCCTTTTCCTCCATTTTTGTGTCAGTTGTGTCATCAGTCTGGGGCTTTTCTTCATCTCTGTCATTAGTATTGATCCACATTTCCTCCTCATATTCAACCTCTTCTGCCCAGGTTAAAGGCTCTTTCCTTGAGACTACTGAATCTGTGTTCTGGTCCTTTTCTTCTTCTCTGTCATTACTATTGACCCACATTTCCTCCCCATATTCAGCCTCTTCAGCCCAGGTTAAAGGCTCTTTCCTTGAGACTACTGAATCTGCTTTCTGTTCCTTTTCGTCATCTCTGTCAATAGTATTGACCCTCATTTCCTCCCCATATTCAGCCTCTTCTGCCCAGGTTAAAGGCTGTTTCCTTGAGACTACTGAATCTGCTTTCTGTTCCTTTTCGTCATCTCTGTCAGTAGTACTGTCGCACATCTCCCCATATTCAGCCTCATGTGTCCAGGTTAAAGGCTCTTTCCTTGAGTCTACTGAATCTTCATTCTGCTCCCTTTCCTCTCCATTAGATGCAGCCAACTCTGAGGCTATGTCGGTCTTGTCTTTTGTCAAGATTTAGTACTCTCCTTTGGTTTCTGCCCTTTGTCTGTGCTGTGGAAACTGAAGACAGTATCCACAAGCACATATAGCAAAGTAAGTAAGGATGCAGACATCAGTCTCCAGTGGCTATAACTGAAGTTATCCTCTGGAATCTTGATATTGCATCCCCAGAAGGTCTTTTTATAGCCCAGACTCTGCATCCGGAAGTCTTCCAGCTGAGCCTGGGCTTTCTCCAAGGAGTCCTTCTCCTCGAAGAATCTCGTCACTATCGGTATGCGTACATTGTATTTCAAATATTGATATTCCATTATCATGGGAATGGTTGGCATATAGTGACCAACTAAAGGAAGAATGCTTAGTAAGTTTGCCATCTTGGCATCTCAGTAATACTCTTGGTATGCATTTTGAACAACTCTGGTAATTTCTTGTCTTCGAGCGAACATGGCTTCATTTTCCAAGTACATAGCTGCAAGGAATGGAACCATGATGAAGAAGGCATAGAAACATACTTTTGATTGCAGGAGCTTCATCTTGACACAATGAGAGCTGGCAAGCTAATGACTCAAATTCCATTTTTTTCTTTGATGTTCTCCCTTGAGGGTGAGCGGACCTTCCCTTGTGGCCCGCAGGTGGGGTAAGATTTTGTTGATTGTAGGTGATATTCGCTCTTGCGGGCAAATGGGCTTTCCTATTTGGTGAGGAGGTGGGGTGAAATCTTGTTATTATTGGTGGTATTCACTCTTGAGGGTGATCGGACTTTCCTATTTTGGCCCGCAGGTGAGGTTGTGCAAAACTGTAAAGATAATGGAAAGCATAAGTGATCAGTTGAGGATTATTAGTTTACATCAAACAATTTAAATGAATTCCTGTTTTGGAGGTGAGAGAGAGTTATTACATGGTTATCTTGGTGGAGGGTATTGACTGATGATATTTAGTAGACTGTTCTTGTAGTTGTTTGTTGCTACTCTGATTATGGAGCTAGCAACATGAAGGGCATTTGGATCTTCGCTGGATGTTGCAGGGGCACCAGTTTTCCGTCGAATTTCTGAAAAGGAATCACATTCGAGGATGTAATGGAGCAGTGGATGTGGTGGGACTACCTGGCAAAAGGTGCATTCCCTGATGATATCCTCCACTATTCGCCAGGTGCACTTGTACCCTAGTCTCAGACGGTACACATTGACCGCCGTGCTTCGTCGAAGGTTCTTAGGCAGGGTGATTCGCTGAAGATCAGTGGTGGCTTTGTACCACCAGGTGGAGGGGGAGCCAATGTCTGTGCAAAGGTTGTGTTTAGTTATTAAGGCGCTAAGGAGTGACTTGGTGGCTTTAGTTTTTATCTGTTAAATCCCAGGAGACAGAGCTATTTGGATTTCTGCTCTGAGAGTGGCTTGTTTGGCGGCTTGATCGGCTTCCTCATTTCCCTTGATGCCGACATGGCTGGGAATCCAGGCAAGAGTGATGGCTTTTCCAAGGCTGGTTGTCCTGTGGTAGTGGCTGAGGATGGTGGTGATGATACGTACATTGTCTCTGAGGAGTGGCTTCTTGATGGCCTTTAAGGCACCTTTAGAGTCAGAGAGAATTAGGGCTTGGTCAGCTCCTTGCTGAATGAAGAAGTCGAGGGCGTTGGCTATGGCAACAAGCTCAGTCTGGAGCGATGAGCAGGAGTTTGACAGCCTCCAGGATAGGACGTGGTTTCCAGTGGTGAAGGCGGCGGCTGAGGCTCCAGTTTTTTTATTTACTGAAACGTCAGTGTAGTAGACTTGAGAGTTTGGCCTGGTCCAGTTCTGAATTTTGTCCTTGTATATGTTTTTAAGGACAAGCGGGTTTACCAAGCTTTTGGGGTTGTCAGGGAGCTCGATCTTCATGTCGAGTGGTTGGTCATTCCATGGGGGTGGGCATCTGTATTCAGGAAGCGGAGTGTCCTGTATCTTGGCTAGGATGCTCTCCCTGACTGGCAGTGCTTGCAGGCTAGCGCAGACCTTGGCTGCCCAGGTTCTAGGATGGTGGTTGGGGTGGCGATTGAGGGCTAGATGGAGATTTGTGCCAGCGAGGCATTTATGTTGGGCAGTGGTGGTTATGGCCACAAAGATGGTCAGTCTTTGCTGAGCTCTGAGTTTGAGTGGCATGAGTCCCAATTCCATCTGGATGTTTTCTCTCTTGGTCCACATGGGGGCTCCTAGCATGGTACGTATTGCGTTGTTTTGAATTACTTCTTTTTTGTCCCTCTGTTGGTCTTTTAGTAGCCAGAGTGTGGGACAAGCATAGTCTATGAGGCTGCGTATGGCTTGTACATAGAAGCTTCTGAGGACTTAACTGATGCACCATCGTAGAGGCCTGACATCTGACGAAGAACCGCTTGTCGCTGGCTGCACTTGTCGTGCAAGTGTTGAATTTCAGGTCCAAAGGTTAGTCTGCCGTCGATGATTACACCCAGGTATTGGTGTTTGGTAACCCAGTCCACAGGTTCATTACCTATGACCAGATTAGTGTCTGGTCTCCATTGGTGGATGGGAAGGGCCTTGGTTTTGCGGGCATTGATTTTAACTCCAAGAGAGATGGAGGCTTGGTGAATCTTGGTGAGGCAGCACTGTGTCTTGTTAGAGCTTCTGTTGCCTATTGTGACAAGGGCAAAGTCATCCGCATAGCTGAAGAGTTTGGCTCCATGTGGTAGTGCGAAGTCCATGAGTTTTTCCATGAGACAATTAAAGAGGAAGGGGCTAAGGATTCCACCTTGGGGGGTCCCATTTTTGTGGTTTTTGTAGGTGGAGTAGTGCCCTTCTACTTTGACTCGTGCACTACGGTTTTGTAGACTCTGCTTGATCCATGAGAGAAGGTTGCCTTTGATCTGTTTTGAAACGAGAGCTGAGAGTATTGCCGGCATATTGGCTAGTTCAAAGGCCTTCTCTAGGTCTAGAAAAACGATGTATCCACGGCAGTTGTTGATAAATGATAGCATGGAGGCTATGCATTCTGAGGTGCCTAAGCCTGGCTGGTAGGCAAACATGTTTTCTGGGAAGGGTGGGCATTTCCAGCGGACTCTGTTAAGTACCATCTTTTCTGCCGTCTTGCTCAGGCAGCTAAGGAGGGAGATGGGCTGAATGTCTGCTCTGTTCCATGAGGCTGGTCTGATTCTTCGTGTGTATGTCGAATTGATCAGAGAGAGTAGAGCAAGCTCCTCTTGGGGCCCCATATTTTGAATCATTGTGTATGTGATTCTATCAGCACCTGGGGCTGTGTTCTTAGAGCTTTTGCTTACTCTTAGTAGCTCAGTCAGAGAGAATGGGGCATCTGTTTCGTCTTCAGCGTTGATAGCCTCTTCTATTTCTTCCCATCTTGCAGTGGTGAGGTCCTGAAGAGTTGTTCTGGTGGTGATGGGGAGCTGGTTGGAGCTTGCTCTATCCGCGAATTTGACGGAGAGTTGTTCTGCTGCCCTGCTAAGATCCCTGTGGGGGGTGATTTTAGGAGGTTTTCCTTTAGCAAAGGAGTTAATGCTCCTCCACATCTGGCCCACAGAGGTGTGAGCATCTAGGGTGGAACACCACTCTAGCCATTTTTTCCTCTTGATGTTGCGTGTCTCTTCATGGACATGTTCTTTGACTGCCTAGAGAGTGCGGTAGGAGTCTTCAGTGCGACGTTTCCTGTGCATTTTCCGGATGACGTTGAGCCGGTGATTGAGTTCTTTAACTCTGTCACAGTAATACCATCTGTCCCAATGAGTGGTGTGTTGTGGTTTGCAGAGGAGGATGGAGGAGTTTGCTGCAGCTTGCAGGGCATTGACTAGCTTGGCCTCTGCTTGGTCGATGTCTTTGGATGGTGTGTAGGCTGAAAACCAATTGCTGAGGTGCTCCTGGAATCGGCCCCAGTTGGCCACGCTGAAATTCCATCAACGGGGAGGAGCAGGGATTTGGAAGATTTCAGGAATTGGCAGCGTGAGATGGATCCCGTAGTGGTCGCTGGGGACCAGGGGATGAACTCTCCATGTGACGTCTTGCTTTAGGGAGTTGGAGACAAAGGTGAGCTCCAGTATTCCACCTCTGTCATGTGTTGGCTCATGATTGTTGAGAAGGGAGACGTCTTCTTGGTCGTCCAGCAGGCCCGTGATGTGTCCATTTGCAGCACAGGGGTGCTCATACCTGAATCTTGGATGGTGCGCGTTGAAGTCGCCTCCTATTACCAAGTCACAATGACTAGCTAGCCCGAAGAGGGTAGTCAGGTCTAAGCCACCATCCTGTGGTCTGTAAATGTTGTACAGATCTATGCAGCTGCCCTGAAGTTTGATGTTAACAGCGAGGACGTGGACATCTTCGCTGCAGTGGACCAGTCAGGTTATTTCCTTGGGTAACAGGTTTTTCCTGATGAAGGTGGCGCTGCCTCTGTTCTCCCCTGGAGACCAGTGCTGGTAGAATCCTTTGTATCCTGAGATTTTTGGAGTGTTTTGCTCTGTGCACAGGGTTTCTTGAACCATGATGACATCTATGTTATCAGCCTTGGCAATGCCTTCAAGATGTTGTACCTTGTGTCTGAAACCCTGGGCATTCCAGTGTAGGATCCCGAGATTAGACATCTTGATGATTTAAGGAGGTGGAGGTGGTAGGAGTGGTGGGTTGTTGAGGCTGGTGGTGGGTTCTGGAGATGAGGGCATGGGCGACAACAGAGTGAGCTACTTCAACGACTTGATTGTAGGCATCTTGAGTAGTGGCTCTGGTATCGAGGAGTCGGACGGCTGCCTGTATGGCTTGAATAAGAAGGTTGGTGAGCTCGTTTACTGTGAAGAGGGTTTGCTGTTGGGAAGAGGAGACAGAGGAAGGTGTCTGGATAGGCTGTTTAGGTGTGGGGGTATAGGATCTAGGTCTAGGGTCCCGGGACCTGGTGTGGTGAGCGGGTGTGATTACCTAATTGTGATTACCTAATTGTGTTTACGGGAAAGAGCCCAAAGCTCGTATCTTCCCGTCTCCTCATCGGTTCCATTTTTAGACTTAGTGATACTTATCATACCTGTCTTTAAAACTATGGATTGAGATAGCCTTAACTACCTCCTCGCTTAGCGAATTCCAATTATCAACTACTCTTACACTGAAAAAGTATTTCCTTACATCCTGCAAACAAGTTTTCTTACGAAGCTTCAAACTATGACCTCTAGTTCTAGAGCCAGCCATATCGAAATATCGATCCCTATCCACTCTATCATAACCATGAAGGAATTTAAAGACTGTCACCATATCCCCCCTTACTCTTCTAGCTTCGAGTGATGGCAAGTCTAATTCCCTCAGCCTCTCATCATAACCGAGATTGCGTATTTCTGGCACCAGTTTCGTGGCATGTCTTTGAACTTTTTCAAGCTTAGCTATGTGCTTTTTCAAGTGCGGATTCCAAAAGGGGGCTGCATATTCGAGTTTTGGCCTCACATAGGTTACATAAATATTTCTGAACATTTCCTTGTCCATGTGCCTGAAGGCTACCCTTACATTTGATAAGAATGCATATGCTGCCCTTACTACGCCATTTATATGTATTTCTGGAGACAAATCTGCCAGTATGTTTACTCCTAGATCTCTCTCATTTTCTGTCTCTTGAAGTTGTACTCCAGCCACCGAGTAGTCAAGCTTGGGCCTTCTTGCACTTGTACCCATTCTCATTACCTTACATTTTGAGGTATTGAATTTCATTAGCCACTTTTCTGACCACTCATGCAGATTATTTAGATCCTCCTGAAGTTCTCTACCATTGTTCTCGTTTTTTACTTTCTTCACAATCTTTGCATCATCTGCAAACATATTCATGAATGAATTTACACACTCTGGTAGGTCATTTACATATACAAGGAACAAAAGTGGCCCTAAAACTGAACCCTGTGGAACTCCACTACTAACTCTTCTCCATTCAGACACTGAGTGTCTTACTCTAACCCTCTGTTCCCTTCCTTCTAAGTAAGTTTTTATCCATTCCAAGACATTTCCACCTATTCTAGCCATTGATTGCAGCTTCCTAATAAGTCTCCCATGTGGAACAGTGTCAAACGCTTTCTGGAAGTCTAGGAATATGCAATCTGCCCAGCCCTCTCTTTCCTGTAAGATTTGGCTTACCTCATCATAAAATTCTAATAAGTTTGTTACTGTTGATCTTCCTTCTCTGAAGCCATGTTGCCTCACTGACAAAAAGTTGAAGGATTCCAAGTGAAGAGAGATATGTTTCCTTAGTAGTTTCTCCATAAGTTTGCAAACTATGCTGGTCAAGGAAGCTGGTCTATAGTTCAGAGCCGTATCCCTCCTTCCCTTTTTGAAGATAGGTATCACATTTGCTTGTTTCCAGCATCTTGGAATCTCCCCCGACTCCAGTGACTCCTTAAATATGATACTTAGTGCCACTGATATTGTGTTTGCGCATTTTTTAAGCACATGAGGGGATATGTCATCAGGACCTGTAGCTTTATGAACATCTAAATCCATCAGCGCTTTGCATACCTCTGTGGCTGTAAGGTTGATGTTCTCTAATACCGGCCCTTGAGCTTCTATCACTGCAATCTGAGGGGGTGGGGTATTTTCTACTGTAAATACTGACTGAAACTCCTTGTTCAATTCTTTGCAGATCTCTTCGTCCGTCTCAGTGATGCTTCCATCCGCTCTCTTTAGCCTTAAAACCTGTTCTTTTACCTTCAGTTTTCCTCTGATAAAGCTGTGGAAAAGCTTGGGATTTTCTTTAGCCTTCCTGGTGATGTCCCTCTCATAGTCTCTCTCTGCCTCTCTCCTTTTACTTAGGTAGTCATTTCTTGCTCTTTTGTAGGTTTGCCAGGCATTTATGTTTTTTCTCCTCCTATACCTTTTCCAGCATTTGTCTCTCCACTCCTTAGCTCTTTTACACCCATTATCGAACCATTTCTCTCTGGCATGAATTACACCTACTTTGGTGACAGGTATGCAGCAATCTACTATCTTCCCATATTTCTCACAAAAGATGTCATACATTTCTTGTACAGATTTGTTGTAAAATAAGGTTCTCCAGTCAATAACTGCAAAAAGCTCATTCATTTTGATGTAATCTCCTTTCGGATAGTTCCTCCTCATGTCCTCAGTGCCTCTACTCTCAGGAAGAATGTCTTCAATGATATACTCCATCAACAACACACAGTGGTCACTCTTTCCAATTGGTGGTTCATACTCAATATTTTCAATATCCAACACATTATCTGTGAACACCAGATCAAGTAGTGATGGCTCATCCCCACCCCTGGCTCTTGTTGGTTCCATTACATGTTGGTGTAGGAAATTCCCTTGTACGCAATCTAGGAATCTTGCCCCGAATGAGTCCTCACCACTGTGTGGGTCAAGATTTATCCAATCTATCTCTTTATGATTAAAGTCTCCCATAATCAAAATCCTACATTTTTTCTCCCGCGCCATGTTAACAACTGAGTTTATGACTTCAATCGTACCTATATGACTTTCCTCATAAATTTCAAGCCTATTTTGGTTCCTTGGTGGGTTGCATACAACAGTTATTATAATGCTCTCTGACCCAGTATTTATGCGAGCAACAAGAAATTCCCTGAACTCACTTTCTATAGCCAAGTTTATTTCTTCAACTTGAATCCTCTCACTTATGAGCAGTGCTATCCCTCCACCAGTCCTCTCAGATCTTTCGACCCTTAGTATTCTGAAGCCCTTAGGAAAAACTGTGACACTGTTTATGTCCTCACTCAACTTAGTCTCTGTAATTGCTACTATATCTGCCTTACTGTTGTGAATCCTATCTTTTAATTCTACTGCCTTACCAGCTAATCCATCAGCATTTGTGTATAACAATCTTAATGAGGCCCCATCCCCTGATCTTCTGTCATTATCTTCTTTATCTCCCCTTTGTCTGGAAGTATTCTGTAACGAAAATTTTTCTTCTCTTCTTCATTTCTTTCATCATTTAACCTTCTTGCCTCTTGCAACAAGTTTTTGATCTTTCCCATCTCTTCCTGTGTTCTGTATCGTCTAATGAACACTGTATTGTGTGTTTGAGTGTTGCATGGGGTGGAGGTGTTGGTGTGAGTGTTGTGTGAGGGGATGGTAGGGTTGTGAGTGTTGTTTGGGGGGATGGTAGGAGTGTGAGTGTTGTGTGATGGGGTGGATGGAGTTGGTGTAGGGGTGGAAACTGTAGGAGGTGTGATCTGTGTGTTAGGAGCTGGATTGGTGTTGTGTGGTGGGTTTTGGATGGGGAGGTTAGGTGTGAGTGGGGCAGGAAGTTGCCTTTGTCAAGGATTGGAGGTGGGGGGAGGAGCTGGGGTGACGGGGAGTTACGATCACAGGGCTCTTTTCCGTAGGCACAGTTAGGTAAATGCATATATTTTCCGATTCTAGAGCAGATTGTGTGGAAATAATGATAAGAATAATTCCGAGCTTTCGACAGTTTTGAATATTTGTCTGTTCTATTTTCTTGCTTTTTGTATTTTGTTTACTACAGAATTACTTGTTACTGTGTATTTAATAAATATAAATTCTTTAATTTCATTTAAGTAAGATAAATCTTACGTCATTTACAAATACAAATAATTTAGATTAAGTTTAAAGTAAAATATAAAAAAATTGCGACCTCTTGTATGACCCATCTCTCCAGTATTAGAGTTTTATTTCTTAATTCCATATTTTTTTAATGTTTCCGTAAATAAAAAATTTCTTGGTGTCTTTTAAGTAAAAATTAATTTGCCCATTATATAAATGGAAGTTATTCAACTCAACCCACTTTGGATATTATTATTTTTTTTTATTTTTTGCTTTTTCGGTTATTTTGTTGTTTCTTTTGGGGGGGTCGGCCTTTTTCGGTTTTAGGTGTTGCTTTAATTTTAAGTGATATTGTGTGTTTGTGGTTTTAGCATTGGAGGCCAGTTTTATGTGGCAAATTTTTACTTTCACTCTCTACAAGATAAGAAAACTTCTCATGAAATTAGTCAGGTTAGGTTAGGTTAGGTTTTGTCGCAAGGTATACGTGCTATGACATGCTTAGTAATAGTGAGTTTTTTTAATACTGTACTAAAATAAGCCACGTATAGGAATGAACTCTTTTCAACCCAGCCTACTGTATATTGATATACAGTAATACTAAACCCCCCTTTTTTCCCTAACCTTTTTGCTTTTTGGAATTGTATTAACTTTTGGCAAAGTTTTGCTTTTGCAAAGTTAAAATTTGAGGGGGGAGGTTTGCTTGATAATTGTTTACTTTTACACTCCTC
>JAXCGZ010002709.1:25000-39364 GCA_037179515.1 Halocaridina rubra
TATTTCTGAACATTTCCTTGTCCATGTGCCTGAAAGCTACCCTTAAATTTGATAAGAATGCATATGCTGCCCTTACTATGCCAATTATATGTATTTCTGGAGACAAATCTGCCATTATGTGTACTCCTAGATCTCTCTCATTTTCTGTCTCTTGAAGTTGTACTCCAACCACCGAGTAGTCAAGCTTGGGCCTTCTTGCACTTGTACCCATTCTCATTACCTTACATTTTGAAGTATTGAATTTCATTAGCCACTTTTCTGACCACTCATGCAGATTATTTAGATCCTCCTGAAGTTCTCTACCATTGTTCTCGTTTTTTACTTTCTTCACAATCTTTGCATCATCTGCAAACATATTCATGAATGAATTTACAGACTCTGGTAGGTCATTTACATATACAAGGAACAAAAGTGGCCCTAAAACTGAACCCTGTGGAACTCCACTACTAACTCTTCTCCATTCAGACACTGAGTGTCTTACTCTAATCCTCTGTTCCCTTCCTTCTAAGTAAGTTTTTATCCATTCCAAAACATTTCCACCTATTCTAGCCATTGATTGCAGCTTCCTAATAAGTCTCCCATGTGGAACAGTGTCAAACGCTTTCTGGAAGTCTAGGAATATGCAATCTGCCCACCCCTCTCTTTCCTGTAAGATTTGGCTTACCTCATCATAAATTCTAATAAGTTTGTTACTGTTGATCTACCTTCTCTGAAGCCATGTTGCCTCACTGACAAAAAGTTGAAGGATTCCAAGTGAAGAGAGATATGTTTCCTTAGTAGTTTCTCCATAACTTTGCAAACTATGCTGGTCTAGGAAACTGGTCTATAGTTCAGAGCCGCATCCCTCCTTCCCTTTTTGAAGATAGGTATCACATTTGCTTGTTTCCAGCATCTTGGAATCTCCCCCGACTCCAGTGACTCTTTAAATATGATACTTAGTGTCACTGATATTGAGTTTGCGCATTTTTTAAGCACATGAGGGGATATGTCATCAGGACCTGTAGCTTTATGAACCTGTGTGTGTGTGTGTAGATGTAGATGTGTATATATAAATATATATATATATATATATATATATATATATATATATATATATATATATATATATATATATATATATATATATATATATATATATATATATATATATATATATATATATATATATATATATATATATATGTATATGTATATGTATATGTATATGTATATGTATATGCATATGTATATATATATATATATATATATATATATATATATATATATATATATATATATATATATATATATATATATATATATATATATATATATATATATATATATATATATATATATATATATATATATTTTACATTGTTTTGCTCCAAGTCACCAGAGGGCTTTTATAGACGACTTATTACTTATTTTAGTAACTTTTAACTGTCTTTTCTTTTCTTACTAAAAAAAATTCTTACTCCTTGCATTTTGCAAATTATGCTCATTTGCAATTTATATTTCAGTATATAGCTAATTTTAAATATATCTTGTTTAATATTCTTGTACATATAGAAAGCATGATCCCAATATAAAAATCTTCTGTAAATGCGTTGTTTATACAATTTTCTTATGATAAAATTGCTCTTGCTGATAAATATTGTTCTACTATGAAAATTCCTCTTGTTGATAATTTTGTTATAACTTTGACCTTGCTGATAAGTCATTGGCCTAATAAATTTGTTATAACTTTGACCTTGCTGATAAGTCATTTGCCTGTCTAGATACATTTCAGCAGCTTCTTTACTATTTGGATATTTAATATTCCTTCTCCTGCAATGCAAAGAATGCTCTGGAAGTTTCCACCAGTAACCTATTTTGCCCATAAATATTTCTTGTTTCTTGAGTTTGCTTCCGCTTGTTGCACCTAAAATACTATCTCTCTCTTGTATCTCTGCCATAATTGCCTGCTAGGGACCACCACTACAGTAGGCCCTCGAAATTTATATGGGACAAATTACTGCTCTGAATATACCCTACAGGCTGGCCGAATGATGATGTCACCAAGAGTGACACTTGATCATTCTCAATTGGCAGCCAAATATCCCAGAGGCAAGATCTCGCTTCAGTTTTTGTACATGGCGTCTTCACAGGAATTTATATGGCGCAAATAAGGTGAGTGATAGTTATAGTTAAAAGTAAAGCTAGTTGGCCAAGCAAATTGGGAATTCAAGAAACTGGTTAAATCCGTTACTGGTCAAGTAATAAGAAATTTTTCTCAATTTCATTCCCATACAAAACGCACTTCTGTAGATTGCCTAACTGGAATCTCATTTGTCAAATTTAAGTCCTTGACCTGGAAATTACCGCCAATATACATTGATAAGAAATATCTTTCATTTTGGGTGCCCAGGTAAAATTTCTCCCTCAGAAGATTGCTCATTACCATGAATTAACCCCAACAACAACCAGGGGATTGCTCTCCCCTTTCCACCTCCTCTCATCCTCCCTCCCCTACCACTTAAGTCACCTCCTCACTGCCACTTCCTCCTTCTCCTACCTCTTTTGTCATCTTTGTTTATGTTTGCAGATAAGGGTTTGTTCTCAGGTAGCATTAATTTATTTTTGCTGTTCAGTATTTATTTGTAAATATGTATTTTTTTTATTCTGCACACTGTTTGTATATTAATATAGATAACTGCAGCTCTTTCAGCTTTGCTATGTACTTATAAAATATGTTTTATTTATCTTATATCTTTGGCATAGTGTGTTTATGTATGACTGTGGAACGTATCTATGCCTATTATCATTGTTTCTTATGGAAAATGACTGCTTACATTACGCGAATTTTGCATTACCCGTGCCTTTTGAGAACCTATCCTCACATTGTTCCAAAAGGTGAGTGTGTGTATATATATATATATATATATATATATATATATATATATATATATATATATATATATATATATATATATATATATATATATATATATATATATATATATGATATATATATATATATATATATATATATATATATATATATATATATATATATATATATATGTATGTATGTATGTATGTATGTATGTATGTATGTATGTATGTATGTATGTATGTATGTATGTATGTATGTATGTGATTACCTAATTGTGATTACCTAATTGTGTTTACGGGAAAGAGCCCAAAGCTCGTATCTTCCCGTCTCCTGATCGGTTCCATTTTAGACTTAGTGATACTTATCGTACCTGTCCTTAAAACTATGGATTGAGATAGCATTAACTACCTCCTCGCTTAGTGAATTCCAATTATCAACTACTCTTACACTGAAAAAGTATTTCCTTACATCCTGCAAAGAAGTTTTCTTACGAAGCTTCAAACTATGACCTCTAGTTCTAGAGCCAGCCATATCGAAATATCGATCCCTATCCACTCTATCATAACCATGAAGGAATTTAAAGACTGTCACCATATCCCCCCTCAGTATTCTAGCTTCCAGTGATGGTAAGTCTAATTCCCTCAGCCTCTCATCATAACTGAGATTGCGTATTTCTGGCACCAGTTTCGTGGCATGTCTTTGAACTTTTTCAAGCTTAGCTATGTGCTTTTTCAAGTGCGGATTCCAAAAGGGGGCTGCATATTCGAGTTTTGGCCTCACATAGGTTACATAAATATTTCTGAACATTTCCTTGTCCATGTGCCTGAAGGCTACCCTTACATTTGATAAGAATGCATATGCTGCCCTTACTACGCCATTTATATGTATTTCTGGAGACAAATCTGCCAGTATGTTTACTCCTAGATCTCTCTCATTTTCTGTCTCTTGAAGCTGTACTCCAGCCACCGAGTAGTCAAGCTTGGGCCTTCTTGCACTTGTACCCATTCTCATTACCTTACATTTTGAGGTATTGAATTTCATTAGCCACTTTTCTGACCACTCATGCAGATTATTTAGATCCTCCTGAAGTTCTCTACCATTGTTCTCGTTTTTTACTTTCTTCACAATCTTTGCATCATCTGCAAACATATTCATGAATGAATTTACAGACTCTGGTAGGTCATTTACATATACAAGGAACAAAAGTGGCCCTAAAACTGAACCCTGTGGAACTCCACTACTAACTCTTCTCCATTCAGACACTGAGTGTCTTACTCTAACCCTCTGTTCCCTTCCTTCTAAGTAAGTTTTTATCCATTCCAAAACATTTCCACCTATTCTAGCCATTGCGTGCAGCTTCCTAATAAGTCTCCCATGTGGAACAGTGTCAAACGCTTTCTGGAAGTCTAGGAATATGCAATCTGCCCAGCCCTCTCTTTCCTGTAAGATTTGGCTTACCTCATCATAAAATTCTAATAAGTTTGTTACTGTTGATCTACCTTCTCTGAAGCCATGTTGCCTCACTGACAAAAAGTTGAAGGATTCCAAGTGAAGAGAGATATGTTTCCTTAGTAGTTTCTCCATAAGTTTGCAAACTATGCTGGTCAAGGAAACTGGTCTATAGTTCAGAGCCGTATCCCTCCTTCCCTTTTTGAAGATAGGTATCACATTTGCTTGTTTCCAGCATCTTGGAATCTCCCCCGACTCCAGTGACTCCTTAAATATGATACTTAGTGCCACTGATATTGTGTTTGCGCATTTTTTAAGCACATGAGGGGATATGTCATCAGGACCTGTAGCTTTATGAACATCTAAATCCATCAGCGCTTTGCATACCTCTGTGGCTGTAAGGTTGATGTTCTCTAATACCGGCCCTTGAGCTTCTATCACTGCAATCTGAGGGGGTGGGGTATTTTCTACTGTAAATACTGACTGAAACTCCTTGTTCAATTCTTTGCAGATCTCTTCGTCCGTCTCAGTGATGCTTCCATCCGCTCTCTTTAGCCTTAAAACCTGTTCTTTTACCTTCAGTTTTCCTCTGATAAAGCTGTGGAAAAGCTTGGGATTTTCTTTAGCCTTCCTGGTGATGTCCCTCTCATAATCTCTCTCTGCCTCTCTCCTTTTACTTAGGTAGTCATTTCTTGCTCTTTTGTAGGTTTGCCAGGCATTTATGTTTTTTCTCCTCCTATACCTTTTCCAGCATTTGTCTCTCCACTCCTTAGCTCTTTTACACCCATTATCGAACCATGTATGTATGTATGTATGTATGTATGTATGTATGTATGTATGTATGTATGTATGTATGTATGTATGTATGTATGTATGTATGTATGTGATTACCTAATTGTGTTTACGGGAAAGAGCCCAAAGCTCGTATCTTCCCGTCTCCTCATCGGTTCCATTTTATACTTAGTCATACTTATCATACCTGTCCTTAAAACTATGGATTGAGATAGCATTAACTACCTCCTCGCTTAGCCAATTCCAATTATCAACTACTCTTACACTGAAAAAGTATTTTCTTACATCCTGCAAAGAAGTTTTCTTACCAAGCTTTAAACTATGACCTCTAGTTCTAGAGCCAGCCATATCAAAATATCGATCCCTATCCACTCTATCATAACCATGAAGGAATTTAAAGACTGTCACCATATCCCCCCTCACTCTTCTAGCTTCCAGTGATGGTAAGTCTAATTCCCTCAGCCTCTCATCATAACTGAGATTGCGTATTTCTGGCACCAGTTTCGTGGCATGTCTTTGAACTTTTTCAAGCTTAGCTATGTGCTTTTTCAAGTGCGGATTCCAAAAGGGGGCTGCATATTCGAGTTTTGGCCTCACATAGGTTACATAAATATTTCTGAACATTTCCTTGTCCATGTGCCTGAAGGCTACCCTTACATTTGATAAGAATGCATATGCTGCCCTTACTATGCCATTTATATGTATTTCTGGAGACAAATCTGCCACTATGTTTACTCCTAGATCTCTCTCATTTTCTGTCTCTTGAAGTTGTACTCCAGCCACCGAGTAGTCAAGCTTGGGCCTTCTTGCACTTGTACTCATTCTCATTACCTTACATTTTGAAGTATTGAATTTCATTAGCCACTTTTCTGACCACTCATGCAGATTATTTAGATCCTCCTAAAGTTCTCTACCATTGTTCTCGTTTTTTACTTTCTTCACAATCTTTGCATCATCTGCAAACATATTCATGAATGAATTTACAGACTCTGGTAGGTCATTTACATATACAAGGAACAAAAGTGGCCCTTAAACTGAACCCTGTGGAACTCCACTACTAACTCTTCTCCATTCAGACACTGAGTGTCTTACTCTAACCCTCTGTTCCCTTCCTTCTAAGTAAGTTATTATCCATTCCAAAACATTTCCACCTATTCTAGCCATTGATTGCAGCTTCCTAATAAGTCTCCCATGTGGAACAGTGTCAAACGCTTTCTGGAAGTCTAAGAATATGCAATCTGCCCAGCCCTCTCTTTCATGTAAGATTTGGCTTACCTCATCATAAAATTCTAATAAGTTTGTTACTGTTGATCTACCTTCTCTGAAGCCATGTTGCCTCACTGACAAAAAGTTGAAGGATTCCAAGTGAAGAGAGATATGTTTCCTTAGTAGTTTCTCCATAACTTTGCACACTATGCTGGTCAAGGAAACTGGTCTATAGTTCAGAGCCGTATCCCTCCTTCCCTTTTTGAAGATAGGTATCACATTTGCTTGTTTCCAGCATCTTGGAATCTCCCCCGACTCCAGTGACTTTTTAAATATGATACTTAGTGCCACTGATATTGAGTTTGCGCATTTTTTAAGCACATGAGGGGATATGTCATCAGGACCTGTAGCTTTATGAACATCTAAATCCACCAGCGCTTTGCATACCTCTGTGGCTGTAAGGTTGATGTTCTCTAATACCGGCCCTTGAGCTTCTATCACTGCAATCTGAGGGGGTGGGGTATTTTCTACTGTAAATACTGACTGAAACTCCTTGTTCAATTCTTTGCAGATCTCTTCATCCGTCTCAGTGATGCTTCCATCCGCTCTCTTTAGCCTTAAAACCTGTTCTTTTACCTTCAGTTTTCCTCTGATAAAGCTGTGGAAAAGCTTGGGATTTTCTTTAGCCTTCCTGGTGATGTCCCTCTCATAGTCTCTCTCTGCCTCTCTCCTTTTACTTAGGTAGTCATTTCTTGCTCTTTCGTAGGTTTGCCAGGTATTTATGTTTTTTCTCCTCCTATGCCTTTTCCATGTATGTATGTATGTATGTATGTATGTATGTATGGGTGGATGGATGGATGGATGGATGGATCAATGCATATATATATATATATATATATATATATATATATATATATATATATATATATATATATATATATATATATATATATATATATATATATATATATATATATATATATATATATATATATATATATATATATATATATATATATATATATATATATATATATATATATATATATATATATATATATATATATATATATATATATATATATATATATATATATATATATATATATATATATATATATATATATATATATATATATATATATATATATATATATATATATATATATATATATATATATAATTATATATATATATATATATATATATATATATATATATATATATATATATATATATATATATATATATATATATATATATATTTATACAGTGGTGACCCCAATCCACAAACGCCTATTCCCAAGAACAAATTTTTACCACAAATCATGAACAAAACCCAACCCACGAACACATGTCTCAGCCAGGCGACCATGTTTCATGCTTGCCAGCTCAGTTTTGCATTGGTGCCCGTGCTATGTAGTTTGTTCATGATCTATTCATAGTTCTTGCTTTATTTTCTATTGTTTTGCCTTTAAGCTATCCCTTATTATGGCTTTTAAGAAAGTTAAAAACGTTAGTGACAGTGGTGTCAAGTACCCTAGATGCATAACAGTGTATATGAAGAAAGAAATAATTTCTAAACATGAAAATGGTGTTTGTGTGTCTGATCTCGCCATGCAGCATAACATGGCGTAGTTGACTATCTGTACTATTTTAAAGAGTATAGAGATCTATAAGGCAGCTGACGTGGCTAAGGGAGTAAATATATTAACAAAGAAAAGGTCACAGTCGATAAAAGAGGTAGAAAAATTATTGTTACTGTGAATAAATGAAAAACAGCTGATTGGAGATAGTATTAGAGAGGCCATAATATGCAATAAGGCTTTACAAATTCACCAAGATTTAGTAGTGAACTCTCCGAGTTCTAGTGGCACTAAAGTTGACGAATTTAAAGTCAGCAGAAGCTGGTTTGAACACTTGCATCACCGTACTGGGATTCATAGTGTCAGTAGACTTGGAGAAGCGGCTAGTTCCGACCAAGAGGCAGCGGATTCTTAATTGAATGAATTCGCTAATTTTATTGCTGTTAAGAAGGTACAACGGCCATCCTGTTTTACCAGTGTTTCATGCACTGCTTTGCAACATTTTGCTGTTGTTTCACTTGACTGTATATTAAGTCACTTTCATGGTGAGATTTTGGGATCACCGTTACGTTTAAGTTTGAATTGTGGTGTTGAATTTTTTTCCCCTCTCCTTGGTGTTGTGTGGTTCTTTCATTTTTTATTTTACTATTGTAGAGATTTGTTTTTTGTGGTTGTTTGTTTTGGTACTTCAATACTGACTGTTTAGGAAACCACCATGGCAACTGGGCAGTCACAGGAAACTAGCATGGAAACCAGCCATTCACAAGAAACCATAGAAACATTCTATGAGGTGCGTACCTGAACATGACAATTGCTATAGGTGAGAAACACGGCCATTCCCCAGGACCGAAGCTCCTCGAATGGGCTAATAACAAGATGGCTAAACGCCGAGCTGAGCTAGAGAAGAAAGCAAGTGACCATGCACAACGCAAACATGAGCTTGCACTTGCTCGGCTTCGAGCGGGAACCCCAGACAGTGGTTCTTCATCCGGAAATGGGGACCAGCCTTGTGAGAGACCCCCCCAATTCAGAAATATGAGGATGACGGCAAGCAACCACTCGATACTTACATCCGCTCTTTCGAAAGTCTTGTGATAGCTAGCAAAGGCACAGAGGCTGAGAAGAGTCATTGACTGCTCGCCTCCATGCTACCCTGTCTGCTCGCCCTGGTCAATGAATTCGACCAATCGCAACTAAGGGACTACGAGAAAGTTAAAAGAACACTCCTTGCCTCGCAGAACTTTTCACCAGCTGAGTGTCGTACTAGGTATATTTCCGCTTTCCCATTGAAGGAGGAGAACTGTAGTACCTTTGGCAAACGCAAGGCTCACCTCTTTAATGATTGGTTGCGAGTTGCAAAGTGTCCTCATGAGAAGTTGTATCCGTTCTTGATGTTTGATTCAATTGCCAATGACCTCCTTATGGATGATGCTGTTGCATATGTAAGGACTCAGCTTAAGAATGACATCAACTACGAGAAAAGTTTAGCCGCTGTGAATGAGTACCACCAGCACAACCAGCCTGGAGTTAGTCTCTGTGACTGTATGAGGGCAAGAAGGGCCACTCCCAAGGGTCATCTTTGGAATTTCATTTCCCCCGCATCAGGCCATGATTCTCACCGGAAAGGAGATCGCAGGAACAAGAAGCACAAGGGCCCTTCTCAGAACTTCAATCATCCAGCTCATCCTCCTCACACTCCTAAGCCTTATTACGGCCATGCAGCCACACTCAAGAAGGTTGACTCGGTAAGACCTAAGCCTCAGCAGTTCAGAGGCAAGGGCAATTACCCTGCTCCACCTTCCCAGGGTTTTCAGCCAAACTCTAAGAGCCACCACACTCCCTCTCACAGCGGTGGCCTGCATAACCATATGGCCACTCACTTGGCCCATGCTGTAGTAACAAGGCCAGAAAGGGCCACTGAGGATAACGCTAAGAAACCACCACACAAACTTGCCGATGTGGAATTCACCGAACATGATGATCCCGAGATGATCCCAAAATGCCTAGGAACCATAAATGGTGTGAAAGCTGAGATAGCCCTTGACACAGGGGCCAGTGGTATATTTGTTGACGAGAGATTCGTCAGGGGTGAAGATTTCAACGGCAAAGTCGTTCGTGTGCGGGTTGCTGAAGGACCACCTCAAATACGACGCCACTGTGTCATTGACCTGGATTGCAAATACTACAAGGGAAAAGCCCCAGCTGTGGCATTCATTGGGCTTATGTACCCTGTCTTGCTGGATGTGTACTGAACCTAGCTCCTATCTTCCATGCCGACCTCTGCCATGAGGACATTTCTCACTGGAACATCCCTCAGGCAAAGTCACAACAAGCCATTTCAGCAGCAACTGCTGGCTCCGAAGCCAGGAATTTGGACGATTCTCCGACTGACACCATTGAGTCTGCCGCAGTTAGTACCCGTAATGTGGAATGCGGAGAGTTTCCCCCTCCTTTACCAGATGATGCACCTCTAGAGCCACTGAAGTCCCGTCCAGACTTTGCCAAACTGCAGCAGGACTGCCCCAGCCTCAAACACTTGATGCAACAGGCCACCAAGGGAAGAACCTACACGGTGAGAGGAGGAGGCCAGATCACTTACGCCCTTGAAGATGGAGTCTTTCGTAGGCATGTGACTAAAGATGGCCACACCTATAAATAGTTGGTGGTGCCTGCTTCATTGCGCCGCCAGGCTATGTATGTGGCACACCATTTACCTCTGAGTGGACACAGAGGCAAAGCAAAAACTCGGCACGTCCTTCAGAAGGCTTTTGCATGGCCAAACATGTACGCTGAGGTGGACAGATATGTGGGCTCCTGTCCTGTCTGTCAATCCACCTCTACGTCACTGGTACCGAAAGTCCCCATGGGCATAAATATGCTCTCAATGGAGCCATTTTCCAAGGTCGCTATTGACATATTAGGTCCTATTAATCCAGCTTCGTCCACAGGGAAACAGTTCCTCCTGATATACGTGGATCTGGCAACAAGGTACCCAGATGCAGTGACGCTATCTCCTATCATGACTGAAGCAGTCGCTCAGGCCCTATTTGAAATCTGCTCCAGGGTCGGCTTCCCTGAACAGGTCACTTCTGACAATGGAAGTCAGTTTACAAGTAGGCACTTTGAGGCTTTCTGTAACCTCTTAGAAATGAAGCACATTTGTACGAGTGTCTATCATGCCCAATCAAATGGAGCATGTGAATGCTATAATGGGACATTGAAGCGATGTTTGTGCAAGCTATTGATAGATATACCCAGGCAGAGGGACAAGTGCGTCCCTGCTGCACTTTTCTCCTTCAAAACACCCCTCACGACACTACTGGATACTCGCCTTTTGAGCTGCTTTATGGTCATAAGGTCAGAGGTCCAGTGGAATTCTTGGCAGAATTTTGGGACTCACCTACCATTGAGGATGACGATAGGGATGTCCATGAGTATATTTTGAAGTTTTCATCCCATCTCAAAAAGGCCTGGAAAACTGCATAATTAACCATTAAGGATCACCAGCAGACTGCCAAGCTCCTCTTTGACAAGTGTGCCCGGCGTCGTGCCCTGACACCCAGAGTTCAAGCTCTGCTACTTCTTCCAATAGATACTCACAAGCTAATGCTACGCTGGAAAGGACCGTACACTATGGTACACCGGGTGACCCCTGACAATTACATGTTAAATGTTGATGGCAATAACCGGAAATACCACATTAACCAGCTGAAGCTGTATCGTGAGGACCCGGAGGCCCACAGGAATCCTGCACTGGCACTCTTAGCAACCCCTATAGATGCCCTCAGCATCAACGGTACCTCCGAGGCTGCAGCAACACAGGTGCTCCATTATAGCCACCCCTTACCTCCTATATTGGAAGACTTCTCCCTTGCGGTGGAGACAGACTTACGGGAGTGGAGTTTTTCGGAAGACGCCCCTCTGGCCGCAGCCACTGCCCTCACCATTGAAGACATAAGCTTAACTTTTGATGATGGTAAGGATCCTACCATTCCCACACACAGAAAGGAAAGTGTGAGTAATTGCATTATTAACTTCAAACTGCAACCGAGTCAATGGGAACAACTGAACACGCTATTAGAGGACTACGAGAACGTCTTCAATGACCTCCCAGGCACTACCGCTACCCTTGAGCATTATGTCAGATTGACTGAAAAAGAGCCATTTCAGCATGCAAACTGCAACCGAGTCAACGGGAACAACTGAACACGCTATTAGAGGACTACGAGAACGTCTTCAACGACCTCCCAGGCACTACCACTACCCTTGAGCATCATGTCAGATTGACTGAAAAAGAGCCATTTCGGCATTCCTATGGCCTTCCCCACCAGCTGTCTGTACAGCTGAAGGAAGACCTTGACAATTGGGTCCGCCTCGGAATAGTTGAAAAGAGTATTTCACCATGGTGTTCGCCATTACTGGCAATGAGTAAGCGAGATGGCAGTCACAGGTTCTGCCTTGACTGTCGTAAGCTTAACTCCCGTGCCATCTTTGATATAGAGCCCATTGCCGACGCCGAGCATATTTTCTCGTTGCTCTCCCGAGCCCACTACCTGTCCAAATTGGATCAGGCCAGTGGATTTTGGCCAGTCCCGCTGAGCGAGACTACCAAGTCTCTAACAGCCTTTTCACAAGATACAGTCTATACCAGTTCAGGGTCATTCCTCTTGGTATGGTGAATGCCCCTGGCTGCTTCAGCCAACTCATGAGGACAGTATTGCAGGACCTCGACAATGTTTCATGCTTTCTAAGCGATATCCTGGTGCATTCTGAGGATTGGTCATCGCACCTCGAGACTTTTCGCAGAGTTCTCGCTCATCTGAACCAGCATGGACTTCATTTAAAGCCTTCCAAATGCAAGACTGGTATCACACAATTGCAGTATCTCGGCCACTTGGTCGGAGAAGAAGCTATGTCCCCTTTGCTGGACAAGGTGAAAGCTATTAAGGATATGGAGAAACCTGCTACTGTCACTCAACTGAGATCATTCTTGGGTAGTGTCGGCTACTACCAATGGTTCATTCCACACTTTAATACTATCACTGCCCCTTTGCAGAAAATGACCTCCTCAGAGCAAGGTAAAACCTCCCCTGTCCAATGGACAAATGAAGCGGAGAGAACATTTTTCAAGCTCCGAGAAGCATTGGTGGGTGAGCCAGTATTACAGCTGGTAAACCCTGAGTTTCCCTTTATCTTGCAGACTAACGCCTCAGACAAAGGCCTGGGTGCCATGCTCTTGCAAGCCCGATCAGACAACTCAGCAGAAGTAGCTCCAGTGTGATATGCAAGCCACAGGCTTCACCCTGCAGAGCGGCATTACTCCACCGTGGAGAAGGAAGCTCTAGACACATATTGGGCCATAAAAGATTTGAAGTCTATCTGTATGGCCGACATTTTACACTGAGAATCGACCAATGTCCTCTCCTATATTTACAGACTGCAGACAAGCTGAATCCTTGCTTGAAAAGGTGGGCACTTTACCTGAATCTTTTCAAATTCACTGCCCAACATGCTGATGGAAAGGACAATGACCTCGCTGATCTACTAAGTCGCCGGTCGTTACCCTCAAATTAGGAAGCTGGTGCTGTTAGCCTCAGTTTGACAGTCTGTAAAGATTACTTCTCGATGTGTTGTTTATTATTATGTTTATCTTTTATGTCTTTAATACTAAACTTGATTATTTTAGCTTACAAACGAATTTCAATTTGTACATGTAAAATGGGTTTTACTTAGTTTCCTTTGGTATAGTGTGTTTATGCACTCTTGTGGAATGTATCCATGTGTAATAATGTTGTTCCTAATGGAAGATGAAGAAGAAGATGAAGAATATTTCTTTGATTGTAGTTTTATATTTCCCTCTGTGGGACTCTGAAAGCCAGATAATGGCAGAAACTTTTAGTTTAGTGTTGAATAGCTGAAGCTGTTTTAAATCCAGTTACCACTGTTAATAACAACTTGATTAAAATTTTCCTTTTACGTATATTGTATTGTTTTATATTATTTCATTGCCTTATTGCATGTGTAGGATTCTTAAACTTAAATTTTGATATTCTCTGATATTTATTTGTGATTTTAATTTTCTTGAAATTTGAATTTGATCACATTCCTTTTATGTTTTGCATGTCATTTAATGTTTTTTTTATAAGAATTGTTCACTTTACTAATAGTATGATATGTTCCAGTGGTGGATCCCATTTTTCATTGTTCATTTGTTCTTTTCCATTAGAAGGATCTCTCATCCCTCATAATAATACTAAAATCACCATAACTTCCTCTGTTCTTTTTTTGCCTTCTTTGGTAGAATTTTGCTAATTCAATATTCTCTAGAAAGGGTCTTTGTGACAGAGTGTTTCGCTCAGAGTCACCAAAAGGCTGTAGTAGGTGCCTTATTAGTTAACTTAAAAGTTAAAGTTAAAGTTAAAGTTTGCGGTTTTAACCCTCCTATCAGTGGCATCGCCCCTGCTTGGCATTGGT